>QJOA01000970.1:0-17698 GCA_004155915.1 Monosporascus sp. CRB-9-2
GTGTCTGTGTGATGAACGTACCTCCTTCTCAAACCTCTGCTGGAAATGCACGAATATGATTGTGCCCACGGCAAACAGAGAGGTGCCGGCGAGGGTCAGCTTCGAAGTTCGCGACATATTTACGCTCGTTGCAGGCCGGATCTGCAGCCGGGTCGAGCTTGATCGTCTTCTTTTTTTAGGGGGGCAGCATTTCTCGGGACTTTTACAACCATTTCTCGGAAGTTTTACAACACTGGATGACATGAATGCCTACATGTGTCTAAGTGCATATGTAAGTAAGCGTACATCCATTGAATGTCTGGTGTCGGTTTCCGTCCGTTACGCTGCAGGTACTTTATGCTTGGCATATCGTAACATGCAGTTTCCCAAGGACTTGGACGGTCCAACTCTCGCAGGTGGACCAAGCCCTCGGGAATCGGCCTACGAGGTACTGTAACTTAGTGCCTCCCTATTCCCAAGCACGAGTTCGGTACCTACTAGGTAATGCGCGTGTTAGGCGTCCTTCAGGAACTTTAACCCACTATCGGTCAGCTGGCTTTCAGCGCAACTTAGCGGCTCACACACAAGGTTACCTACTGTACATACACTAAAGTACTTAGCGACGTGCGTCCGGACCCCGTCGACAGTAACAACGTCAACGTCGCCAGAGCTCCAGTGAGATGCATTGATTCTTATACAAACACACCTCATCTATCCCTCCTCTTATCCAAAGCTTGGTCAACACGAGACATAGACTCTCGTCCCCTGTGTGTTATTTGCTTTTTAACCTCGACCAACCTTTACCACCATCGCGACTTTATCGTACTGAAGATGGTATGCGCATCCTACAATCGACAATGTATCTGATCTAATCATATTGAGAACATCGAGGCTAACCTTGGACATCGCAACCGCAGTCGGCCCAGAACTCGGCAGGCATTCAGACCCTGCTTGATGTATGAGACACCAACAAGCAAGCGGCTATTGTATCAATATTTGCAAGTCTGGGCTGATACGAACGACGCGATAGGCCGAGCGGGAGGCATCTAAGATCGTCCAGAAAGGTACGTTGACCTCCAACGTGCCATGAATATGATACCATACAATTCCGTCGCTAACATGTGGTCCCCTTCCCGCTCATACAGCTCGAGAATGTACGTCGGGAAGACATAGCCCGCTTTCTTACACACGCATTGCTCTATCTAACCGACGTGACCCAAAAACCGCAGACCGAACCAAACGAGTACGGGAGGCCCGAGATGAGGCCAAGAAGGAGGTAGACGCCTACCGCAAGAAGAAGGAGGAGGAATTCAAGAAGTTCGAGGCCGAGGTAAACAGCCTTCCATCCAGCTATCCGTCCATTCATCTGTGTATTCACATATCGAAAACTGCCTTTTTCCGGCTTGCAAACAAAGGCTCACGGGGCTAACCGGGCATTCTTGCACCACGACTACAGCACACACAAGGGAACAAGCCGGCCGAGGACGAGGCCAACCGGGAGGCCGACGCCAAAATCAGGGAGATCCAGGCTGCCGGCAAGAAGAGCCAGAGCAAGGTGGTCGATGACCTGCTCAAGGCCGTATTGGAGGTCAAGCCCGTGCCCCCCTCGGCCGCATAGATCGGTAGAAGGCAAGTTATCGGGGGCCTCTCTTTCACAGGAGGAGAGTCTCGCATTTACAAGGACGGCCAGTGCTGGGGTTGTGAGCTGTGATACAAGCCCATAAGTGGACAAGCATCGACATATTAATAGGAACGCTGCCATGAAGCTCTACAAACTGGCATAGCTTTCATGCGATGCGTTGCGTCGCCTGACTTTAGCCAGGCCAACCTAGTCTTGTTATTCTCCTTCTGATGTTCCTATGGACGACTACTGTAGGAATTCCACCAATGTTGACAACATCTCTCTGTGGTCTTTACTCTCCGCGTTCTCCGTGTCTATGCCCTCGAGCTGTTCCTGAAGCGTGTCCCTAATAACTTGCAACGTCTCGTCGCGGTCAGCAAGTAGTTGCTGTATCCTCTTCCTAGCGCCGTCGTCCTCGGCCACGAGCCAGGCCAGGATCACGTCCAGAGTCTGCAACGTGAATAGGCCAGCATCCAGTCGCCTCGAGAACCATTCGTCTACCATTTCTTCCTTCTGCTCGGCCGTCGTTTTCGCCTGTTCTGCCCGTATTGCATCATCCACCGAGCTGATCCGTGCTGCGCAGTCCCTCCGTAGCTTGACCAATTTCTCCGTCTTCTCGTAGTCCTTCTCGACGAACTTGGCCAGCATCCTTA
Organism: Monosporascus sp. CRB-9-2; assembly: GCA_004155915.1. NCBI lineage: Eukaryota > Fungi > Ascomycota > Sordariomycetes > Xylariales > Monosporascus > Monosporascus sp. CRB-9-2. The sequence goes on from QJOA01000970.1 coordinate 2,254, forward strand.
TCCGCTCGGCCGAGGTCGCCGGGAGGTACCGTAACATGGAGGCGAAGATGCCGATGAGGTGTTCGGTCGTCTGGTTATCGTTCTTCTTCATGAATAGGGTGAAGGTGTTCTTCAACCCCCCGGCTTCGACGATCTTCTGGCAGACCTCGGTCCCTGCGGTGCCGGCCGTGGCGTGGTCCAGCAGGCGCAGTGCCGCGGCCTTGCTGAGCTTGCCTTCTTTCAGCATGATCAGGCAGAGCTCGACGCCTTCGGCCTCCACGAATTTTGCCTTGCCCTCCGGCTCGTCCACCAGACAGGTCAAGGCTTCGAAGAGGTTCTCCATGTACTCTTCTTCCTCGCTCCCTTTCTCCGGGTCGCGTTTTCGATAGGCGGCCGCGAGCTGTAACATGCTGTCGACGGCGTCCAGGGACGCGAGTTTCCTCCGGTTCTTGGACGACGTCTGGACCATTATCGCCAGGACCTCGGCTGAGTACTGCTTGTTCTGGCCTACTGGCGTCTCTTTGGTCTGTATCCGCCGTAGGAGCCACTTCAGAAGCTTTTCGTTCTCTGCCACTTGCTCGGCTGTCTCCGCCCGCCCGCATAGGTTCTCCACGATGCTCAACGCGTAGTAGACACCGCTCCGGTCGACTTCCTCGCTCTCGCTTAGCCTGTCCAGGTTGGAAACAAGCAACCCTAGCAGGTCGGCTTCTATCAGAGCGTCGACCAAGGCATTCCACTGGTTGTCGTCGGCGGCAACGTCCTCGTCCGTCAGCTCGTTGATGATCTCGATGGCGTCGATGGCGATGTCGGTGTTCTCGTGCGCCAGCAAGCCCACTAGGCTCGTCACGCAGCCTAGCTTGGCGAACTCGGGATACAGCTCCGGGTGCTCGGCGAGGATGGAGAGGGCCTTGATCTCGGAGTCTAGGTCGGCCTCGCTGGCTATGAACCTCTGGGGCTCGGCCTCGAACTTGGCGCGCAGCTCGGCGTTCTTGGATATGCGCTTCTCGAAGTTGAGGGCCGTCTTGCGCAGCCACGCAGCGTCGAACTTGTCGGGCACGGCCGGGGCGGCGGAATCGTCGTTCTCGTTCATGTAGTCGAGCACCTCGGACTCCTGCGCCGTAATGCCTCCGCCAAAGAAGCGGCCCTCCTCGTCATCGTCGTCGTCGTCGTCCGGCGGTAGTTCCGGGCCGTAGTCGCCATCTTCGGCGCTGTCTTCTGGAGGCGGGGCAGGCCCGGCTTCGATGTCTTCGTCTGGTCGCTCGTCGTCGATGCGCGCCTGTCGGCTGCTATGACCTTCCGGAGTAAGGCGCGCGGACTTGTAGACTTTGTCTACAGAGAATACATGAGTATGTGTATAGTGAGAGTAGATGGGAAGGGACCTTACTCGGATCTCGAAGTGGCTCTAGTTTGCGCTTGTTGCGTACACCGGACGTCTGTGGCTGATCATGGTGTTAGAGAACATGGCGGCGCGAAGGGAGAAAGAAGCCCTTAACAAGCATACAACTTACCTTGAAAAGTTCGTCGATACTAGTCATCTCGACAAGGTGGGAGAGGGAAGCAGGGGGTGGTGTATTCAATTGATGACGATTCTCTCTGATAAGCGCGGCCTGCATGTAGCTGCTCTCCCTATTATGTCTAATGTTTTATTTTCTTTTATTTATGAAGCTTAGGCTACTTTACTTAGCAACACTTGATTACCCACTATAGCTCACTACCGAGTGGTAGGTACTTGCATGTTTATATATGTACCTACATACTCAGTAACTTTGTACACTGTGTTTCTTCCATATTTCACGACGTTGATGCGATACAGTGTAGATCAGAGGGACACTGTACGAGGTTAGACGACTGTGGCTGGTGAGCTCGCTCCCATCCTATTCTCATACCAGTCCCAGTGGATCAAGAAAGGAAGGAGTCATACGTCACTTTGTGAGAGAGTTCTCGGTCTCACTATAGTTGTTTGCCGTGTTTGATCAGCTAACATTACCTCGTCGCTTAGGGGACGTTTGTCTCAGATACCCACCATCCTTCTAAACGCTCGTTTATCCACCACGAGAGTTCTGTGGCTCTTACGCGTTCACTTACAAGTTCGCCTCTGGATATTCATCATATGAAGCCATATCAACAAGATGCCTCCTACACTTATACTGGTCCGTCATGCACAGGCCTTACATAACGAGACGAGTAGGCCAATTCCCCTTTGCCAAAACCTCGACGCATTTCTCTCTTCCGACTGATCCCGATTTAGAGGATTACTCGATCCGCGACCCAGATCTCACCAAGCTGGGTCAGAACCAATGTCTAGAATTAAGGAAGAGTCTCATGGAGAACCCTCTAGCCCAAGAGGCGGGTCTGATCGTAGTTTCCCCCATGCGGAGAACCATCCAGACAGCCCTGCGATCCCTCGACTGGCTCATCGAAAAGGGGGCCAAGGTAGAAGCCGACGCCCGTTGGCAGGGTACGTACCTCTAAGGGATGGGACTCCTCTATTGGTATGCCTACTTACTCACATCTTTCCCCACAGAAAACTCAGCCAAGCCGTGCGACACGGGGAGTCCCGCCTCCAAGCTGGCCGAGGAGTTTCCCGGTGTCGACTTCTCGGCGCTCGACCCAGTCTTCCCGGACAAGACGTCGCCCGCCGCCAGCCACTACCACTTCAGCAGGACCGCGCTGCTGGCGCGGGCGCGGGCCGCGCTCGCGAGGCTGTACGCGCGGCCCGAGAAGGTCATCGTTGTCGTCTCCCACTCGGGGTTTCTGCGGCTCGCTGTCACGGGCTGCTACTACTTCAACGCCGACTACCGCGTCTTCGACTTCAGCCCGCGGCAGGGGACGGCGCCTGACCATGGCGACGGCGGCGGCGAGGCGTACGGTCTAGTGCAGCACCCGTCGACCAAGGGGAGGGGGGGCGGCCTCGGCTGGAGCTGGACGCAGGAGGTCGTGCTGGGTTCGGACCTTCCCGACGAGGTGCCCGATGAGCTGCCTCCTGCCTCGTAGTTCAATCCAATCGAAGGTGTTATACTCTGAGTCAGTGACCGTTTCATGTAATCTCGTAGCGGTTTTGCATATGCTCCCCCTTATCCTTATGTAGTTATCAGCAGCAGAATCCAGCATAAGGATTCTCCCAGCATAGAGACACCCCCTTGTACATAGGCTTCCGCGTTAGAAAGGGACGGTTCCATTTCTACCCGGTGAACAAGTCGGATATGTGTGAATGCCAAGTGCGGAGAGCGCGCATGACATACAAATCACATGTCATGGACAATATACTGACGGAAGGGGTGAGCGTACTTTTCTGGAGGCACGGCAGTGATGGATACCTGCTAAAACGGGGCAACTGGTCGTGACTAGCTGCACAGTCTCTGCCGACTGCAACCCAAGCAATTCCATGGAGCCGGGTCTGGAGAATGGTTTGACACGAAGACCAATTCCATAGTGGCCAGTATTCAGCGGCTGCCAGGAGTAATAGAATACTACGCCGCAATCACACAATGATCCGGGATCCCAAAAGATCGTCTTGTAGCAGTCGCAGACTAGCAGCCAGTGCAGCAGGCACATCCGAGCTTGTCGGTAGAAATAGCCTTGCGTCCGAGGTATGGAGGGCCTAGCTAGACTCGGGGTTGTTGAGAGAGATAAAATCGCCTGCGTTTTGCTGGGGCTGGTACATACGTAGGCAAGAGGGGCAATGCTACAAGAAATGGGGGAATGTATCGAAAGGGGGTGTTTAACACAGCCAAGGACGGGGGAGGACGGCACGTGCTAGCATAGCAGCAGAACGATGCGTGTCGACATCACGGACGAACAGCAAGAATGAGGGATGGGAAAAGTGCCATGGACAATTCAGACTAGCTGGCAAAGGAGGAAGACGGTTCTTTCTTCGCGCCCTTGCATGGATTTTGTACTGCACTGCGACTAACCTAGAGCTACCCTACCGGTAACTGCTCCAATGCTGCCGCTTCTGTCATTTTGCACTATATCAACCTCTCCTCAACCCCATATTCTGCTGGTCGACCCTGATCTGAGTAAGTGAATGATGGGCCTCGAAATACCAGCAGCAGGAGTCACCCAAGATCAACTATCGACGGTTTCTTTTCATTGAAAATATGAATGCCAACCTTGCCCGGATGCGGGCCTAATAGAGGATGGTTTCCAGGGCGGTGACTGGAAACGCCCAGGCCGCTTCCAATTGTGATCTCAAATTTTTCAGTCAAGGATCTAACAAGCCTGTGTTTATTATACAGGAACCCGCCTCGCTCGGTTAAATCAAAGCCTACGGATTCCAGAACCTGCAGCCAGCATACAACCCATAACTTAATACCGTTTCGCCAGTACCCTGCAGTCCGTTTGCATGGTGTCGAGATGCCAAAGCGGTTTCATTGACGGTCGATGTATAGTGATGATAAAACGCCGACCCAAATGCAACTAATAGAGACGGCAGAACGGCCTCGCTCCATTATCAAAAGTTATTAAGAGCTTAGATGCTGTCTACCCTTAACGGATAGACACGCCGGATCGATCGGTAAACATGCGAGAAGCGATGTTCATCGCCTGGAGTTCCTGGAAAAGCAGCTTGGCTGCATAGGGGATATGGATCTGCGCGATCCGCGTCTTGTTCCGACAAGGCCGGCATTCGAATGTTTGCTTGGTCAATTGCCTGTGTAACAACGTTAATCCCCGCATGAGTCTAACAAAACCAGTAAAACATGGAGGGCTAAACTTACGCTACAGGAGTCATCAGTCCACAGATTTCACATATGTGGACTCGGAATGCGTCCGATACTTCAAACAGACGCTCCTTTAGGAAGGCGGCCGCACCGTGAGCAATCATGCAATCACGCTCCATTTCACCGAAACGGAGACCGCCATCTCTAGCACGACCCTCTACTGGCTGACGGGTCATGATCTGCACAGGACCACGAGCCCGGGCATGAATCTTATCGTCGACCATATGCCGAAGGCGCTGATAGTAGGTGGGGCCAAAGAAGACCTGGGATCGGAGCTTGCGACCCGTGTGGCCATGATACATGATCTCGAAGCCGCGCGACTGGTATCCATGATCACGTAAGAGGTTCGACACGGAATCCACAGTGACATCCGTGAAAGGCGTCGCGTCGCCTTCCATCCCTTTAAGCGTTGCGACCTTGCTAAGAAGACACTCGATCAAGTGAGCAATCGTCATACGCGACGGGATGGCGTGCGGGTTGATGATGATATCGGGCGTGATACCCTCCCTCGTAAAGGGCATATCTTCCTGCCGGTACGTTACACCGATGGTCCCCTTTTGACCGTGACGAGAGGCAAACTTGTCGCCGATCTGGGGGATCTTAGTCGTCCGAACCCGGACCTTGACATATCGCAAACCATCGGCGTTCGTGGTGACGACGACTGAATCGATAATGCCACTCTCTGTACTACGAAGAGGGGTCGAAGCATCCCGCTTAACATGCACCTTAGTCCGTTGGCCCATCTCCTCGTTTTCTGGGTTGATCGGCGAGGTCTTTCCGATGATGATGTCTTCTCCAGAGACACGAATACCCGGGGCAATGATGCCATCATCGTCAAGCTTGTCGTATGTGCCCTGCTTGAGACGCAGCGTATCGGCTCTGAAAGGCTTCTCGAACGTCTCGATCGTGTTTATTCCTATGCGCTTCTCGCAGTCCGAATATGAGCGGAAGAACAGGCTCCTGAACAAGCCTCGATCGATGCTGCTCTGGTTCATGATGACCGAATCTTCCTGGTTGTATCCCGAGTAACAGGCGATGGCGACAATGGCGTTCTGCCCGGCCGGGAGCTCGCGGAACTTCAAAAACTCCATGGAGCGAGTGGTGCCCAGCGGCTTCTGTGGGTAGTAGAGGATATTCGCCATGGTGTCCATCCGACGGGAGTAGTTGGTAAGGAAGAAGCCCATGGCCTGTTTACCCATAGCAGACTGATAGGTATTTCGCGGCGACTAGTTGAGAGGTCAGCAAGAAATCAAACCCATGTAAGGCATAGAACGAACCTGGTTGTGGTCTGGGAAAGGGATAATGCTAGCACAAATGCCCAGGAGCATGCTAGGATGAATCTCGCAATGCGTGTACGTGTGCGTGGTTGGATTCATCCTTGTCTTGACCCGCTTGTTCGGTTCGTCCCCATTGTCCGCCTGCACCTCGTAGCCCGACTTGGCCAACCGGAACGTCTCAAGATCTTCCGGGGTCATACAGATCATGGCCGTCTCTTCCTCCTCAGCATCAAGGTACTCGATGACACCCTCGTTCACAAGTCCCTGCCAGCCGAAAAATTCATCGCTCCCGGGTGGAAGCGTCTGGTCCATCTCGAGCCGGCGTACCATGTCTTTTGTAAGCACCAAGGTACCCTTCTCGACACCCCTATCGGGGTCGTCCTCTTGTTCGACGACAAACAAGGGGCGCATGACTCGACCGGCGTCCGAGAAGATCTTGAACTCACGATCGCGGATGTCGCGGATCAACGAGACCTCAGCCGGTATTTGATTCGTTCGGCGCAGCTGCTGGACATCCCTGACGAGAGACTTAGGATCCTGGTGCACACCAATCCAGGAGCCGTTCAAGAAAATCTTGGTAGCATTAGGGTAGCGTGCGGCGTCGTATTCTTCTAGAACCTCCATGTTCCGGGTAATCATGTAGTCGATAATAGGCTCGGTAGATGTACCCACACTGATAGAGCACATCAGAGCCAAGTTCTTCACCAGACCACAAGCCTGACCCTCGGGTGTCTCGGCCGGACACACCAGACCCCAATGCGTATTGTGAAGCTGGCGAGGCTTGGCGAGCTTCCCATCTCTTCCAACCGGCGTGTTTGTTCTCCTCAAATGTGATAAGGTAGACGCGAAGGTATATCTGTTGAGGACCTGTGATACACCGGCGGTAGAGCTCATCGCCTTCTTCTGGTCACCCCAGTTGCCTGTGGCGAGCGAGTACTTCAGACCGTTTGTGACGATCTGCGGCTTGACAGCCATGTGTATCTGGAACAGCTTGTTTTGCTCGACGCATCGTTTCAGATGCATCGTGATCTCCTGGGTCAGTCGACGAACGATATTGCGGAATAATTTGGCGAGCAGCGGGCCGGCAAGGTCAAGGCGCTTCTTGCCGAAATGATCGCGGTCGTCGGTATCGCGCCGACCCAGGGCGCATTGCAAGAGCTTATGCACCATGTAGCCCAAGAAGAAGGCCTTTCTGGTCTCGCAACCTTCACCCTGCGAGATATGTGGGAGCATCTCCTTCTGAAGGATGTCCCTAGCGGCTCGCACACGACGGTCTCGTGTCATACCTGTCGTCTGATTCCCACGCTTCCCGATATAATCCAACGCCACCTCTCTGTCCTGTATACAGAAGGCCTCCTCGATACACGGTCGCAACATTTCCAGCATCACGCTGTCATTTCGATCGTAGCAGATGTGGTTCAGGATCTCCTCGTCACTAACGACGCCCAGGGCTCGAAAGACAATGGCGATGGGAAGGTCCGATTTCACGTACGGCAAGGTGGTGTGGATTGTCTGTCCATACGCTCCTCCTCTAGAGGAATCACCTTTGGAGTACAGCTTGAGCATGAGGGAGGAAATGAGGCGGGAACCCTTCTCCAACGCGCTTCGTATCTCGGCGGTGTAGGAGAAGGGACTAGGCTGGGCCTTCTTGAAGACCTGGACGATATTGGCGGCAGAGCGTTCCTGAGCAATAAGAACTTTTTCGCTTCCGTTGATGATGAAGTAACCACCCTGATCGTAGGGGCATTCGTTGAGCAGGAAGAGATCATCTTCGGTCTCGCGGCTGAGATGGCACGCCTTAGATTTGATCATGACTGGGAGCTTGCCGATAAAGACAGCGGCATTATCCTTAGAGGGATCGGTGCTTTGCATCGTATTCGGCGCCTCCTCCCAGACTAAGCGGGTGGGTTCCTGACCCGTCCTAGCATACTCGTCTTGTTGCTGGGCGTCCATCTCGTGAAGGGGGATTGGCTCCTCGATGCAGGCGGTGATCTTAGTATCCATTTTGACGTAAATAGGGCTCGCGTAGGTCAGGTTACGGTCGCGGCATTCGTAGGGAAGTAGCGGGGCTGAGGTGCTGTCACTCTCATGGATGACGGGCCGGGAAATAGTGATGCCTCCGAGTTTGATCTCGTAACGTTTGACAGCGATCTCGCGGCCGTTCTCCGGAGGGGGGTTGTTCTCATCAAGGCTCAGATGGGAATACTCATCAATGAGCTCCTGGATGGTGGTCTCCTGGAAATCATTGAAGGAATCAATCTGCTGGGAGACGAGGCCTTTTGTATCGAAATATGACGAAATGACGGTCCAACAATCCTCGGGGGTAATGTTGTTCTCGTCGCCATACTCCTCCTCATATTCGTAGCCCTCATCGTAATCAGCCATTGTAGGAAGGCGGGAAGAGGTGAATGCGAATATGGATACGGCTGTGAAATCACTGCAATGTCACCAGGGCCTATCCTACCGTGGTAAAGCACAGGGATGGTGTGAGGATCGCAGAGAGTAATCTAGACTAGGCGACTAAAGTGGGCGTGATCGAGGGACGGATGTATTACTATAAGAGCAATCAACGGATCGCGAAGTGAAAGAGAGGACACAGCGCGCCTCGAGCCCGGGGTCGGAGATGTGTGGCAAGTTCAAGGCGAAATATGGCGATGACGTTGCGATATTGCGATGTTATGACAAGTCGAAGCGCTCGTAAATGCGCGCTGGTCAGTGTGCCATAGATGTCGATACAGACATCTGCAAAGTGCAGGCGACAGCCGTTTAACAGCGTCGGAATGGGTACGGAGACGCGATCGTAATCGCGGTGACGACCACGGGCGCAAAGGCGACCGGGAAATGGCAAAAAAAAAGAAAGAACCAGAAGCGACGAAACCGTGTAACACCAAAGACGTGCCAGACTCGACTCAAGAAAAGGGCAATCGTGTCCTTAGGTGCGCTGGGCTGTCGAGTCGTCGATGATATTATTGTTGTTCTGATGATGAAGCAACAAAATTCGTTTTGGGAAGTGGTAAGTAGGTAGTACTAGAGGCTGATCAAAGGATTCACAGCCAGTCAAAAGGCTGGTTTGAATCGAGCCTTACGGGTATGCCACCAGTACGTATACGGCTAAGCGGTATTGCCACAGCTGTATCTTCGCATGGCTTGTGAACTGTGGCTTGTGGATCTGGCTACGATTGGCACAAATGTAATTATTAATGTTTGTGGCGCAGTCGCACTCTGGAACTTTCACCGATGCTCAGCACCTAAAGACGGCAGCCTGTCCTTTCGCCCTCCCTTCCGGCCAAGCCGGAACTTTCACTTTATAACCCAGTCTACGTAATTACATTTGACTTTGCGATTGTCTGGTTGCCAGAAAAACAATGGCCCTCTAAAGTGGCCGCTGTATTTTCATGCCTGTAACCGGCATGATGGCTTAATATCATCTTGTCCCCTCTGGGCCTTTATGTATCTATCGCTCCCAGGCAGCTGGCCGGCATCTAACTCCGTGCCGGGCGTTAGGGTTTCCGCCCTTGCATGCAAACAGCTGCACTCTGTGTTGTACAGTAGAACTGTCCAGCTACCTAATTGCCTAGGTAGGTAAACCGACATGTGCGTGAGGTTGCCCAACATCCGCATCGACCTTGTGGATTAACCCACTTCACGAACCGAAAAGAATACTCAAGCATATTCAATATGTTCGTCAGGCTTTCCGCATTGCTCGACAGTATACAAAATCCGGCCTACATGCACCTGACCGGCATGCCATCCACCTCGAGATGTCCCTCCCACCATACCTAACTGTGGTGCGCCGGTTGGATGGTGCTTATTATGCAAGCTGATCAGATATTGACACTATAACCAAAGAAGGCAGCACAAATCCCGAGGTAATGTGATTTGCATAATCCTCTGTGTCTACAGGTACCGAGGTCATCCGGCAACGACATGGAGATATCCAGATGCCTCCTGACGTACCTAGGTTTCCATCGGAGATTGCACGTGGCTCTCGACACCTGCATACTGGCACAACCGTTATACTTCGTCAGATGCAAAAGAGATGCCGTTGTGTCCGGTGGTGCACATACATAGCGCTAGGCGGGTTCAGAAAAGCCAAAGACACTAGTGGCTTCGGGAATGGCGTTCGTATAGGGCGGTAGCACAAAGAGGAGACGCCAGGCAAATCCGGGCCAAGCTCGAAAAGGCAGAAAGTAAAGTTGGTATTAGCTGCATGTAGGCATCTGAGCTACACTTTTGGGTAGCACATGTCAGCAACGATGCCGGATTCCTACGGAGATTCCACAGAATATATGTACCTGCTTATCTGCCATGCACGCACGATGTTCAGAGCTCGCACCAGAATCAGAAACACATCGAAAAGCGAAAGGGCTCGGATCTGGGTAGCTATACAGACGTACCTATTTGATGTATCAATGCTACTACGACTGCTTGCTACTTCGGCTCCGGCCTATCAAACGAGCGGTGCCTGCATGCGGAGGGGTCACTGAGACCGACCTTAGTGATAGGAATTCCTCTAGAAGTAAAATACACGAATATTCATGAGGTATGAGAGGGTAGGTGCGTAGCAGGTATCTTGCTTGGATGCCCTGTGCTTGTATGCCCATGCAGCCGAGCACCCCCTAGAGCACATGGGTACCTAGCCAAGGCAGTTGACAAAAATTTGTCACATTCCAACATTACATGCCCTTACTCCAACAGTTAATTATGAAGCAACTGCTTATTCCTCGCAAATAAAAACCAGAAATGTGATAACTGAATCTTGGAGAATATTTTGATATTTTTAATTATTTTATACCTGACCTGGTTGAGAAGCATCTGTTATTTGAACCTGGAGTAGTTTAGAAGTATGACAATATTTTGTCAATCACCTTGCTAGCCAAGGAAACATGCATCCACCACGTAGAACTCTTACCTTACCAGGTACCTATGTAAGGGTATGCCCTTATGCGGAAAAGCCGGAGACCCCGCATCGCCCAGCCCCATCCGCCAGTCGGTACATCTGTATCTCCATCCCCGAGGTAGCCCGTGCACAGAGATTCCCATGTCCGCATTCCGACGAGGAACCATATGACCACAGGGCATTTCACTGTCACCTACCAGTATATTGGTGTAGGTAGTCTTCCGTGCGCGTGCGTGTCGCCCTCCTCTGGACGCCTCTGCCTCTTATGCTAATTACGGGAAACATCATCCATATGTGCTGGCATACCTGGTATACTTCGTATTTGCTCCCCATTTCCTTGTTACCAGATGTATGTACTCGGAATCCACTACAGGCACTTCGTACATACGTACCTTACCCAATAAAACAAGCATTTCCCCGCGGGCCCCCTCAAAAGCGGGACCGCCCCACCCGACAAGGAGTACGGAAGTGTCCACTCTGCCGATATGTCAATGCTTTTCAGGTTGTGGTCAATATAATCGACACACTTTGGTTAGACAGTGGAGTGTGTCGATTATATTGACCACGCCGTGCCGTTAAAGCCCGTTATATCGTAGGACTTGAGAATGCTTAACTCGTACTAACTACATGTAGGAGCTGGACTTGACCGCTGTGGACTTCAGTGGGCCCGAGGAAATCACATCATGTCGTCCTCTTCCTCCTCACCTTGCTACCGGAGTAGTTAAGTTACTCCGCGTAAGACTTCTGCAAATTTTCGCCTTGTGGCCGCATGATGCTTCTTGCTTTATTTTGTTTGCCTAGCCTTCGGCCCTTGGACTTTGCACGCTGTGCTTGGCTTGGCATGAATATCACAAGGGCATTGCTATCACCTCCCAGCCCACGTGAGGATTTTCGATATGGCAAATTCCGATCATGAACTTGGAGAGGCTGGCAGTCGGTCCTTTTACACATTTACTGGTTGGCAGTTTTCGTCGCCTCGTTATTTTTCGTGGCAACCCTGCCGATGCGGATACATGTACGTATCCCTACACTGACTTTTACATAGTAGGTACCACTGACGATCGACCGCCATCTGTATGCTAAGACTGGAGCAGAGCCTCAGGCTGTAGTTAGGCGAACTTTTCTTTCTTTTCCCGGTATCAGTCAAGCCCCTTTGTTCCCGACCTCGTCCATCTATGATGGCTTCTTCATGCCTTTTCGAGGCCGTCCAGAATTCCGCAGCAGCGCCCCTTATACTATAGCAGAACGTTAAGCAGTTCTACTTGGCAGTCCGGGGCGCCCGCAAATTGCTATAAGAACCGGTGGGGTTGTACAACATCCTTTCCTCTCCAGAGAACGCATAATGGGTCTAAGAGCACGGTGGACACTAGACCGTGACGTTACACCATCGATGATCCCAGTTGACCGCTTCCAAGTTCTTATTCTGCACTGACCCAAGAGTTGCCAACCTCTCAAGACGTCAAGCCAGGCTGGGCGATAAGGGAGACTCATGTGAAAGGCTCACAGGTTATGCCCCGGTGGCCTCCCTGTCGTTATGCCGCGCCGCACCCCCGTGATGGGAGGATACAGTGATGCGCTTAGGGCTCGAGAAGTCCAACGCCAAGTGGCATTGTGTGTCTTCCAAGAACGATCCAGAGGCGAGTGATGCGTCGCTAATAGGAAGGTGGACACCACGCACATAGAGCATGGAACTGCTGTCCCATCCTCTGCCGCTTGTTGAGAGCTAAGGGGTTTCAAGCAATGTCACTTTTATCCGGCTATATAAACAGCGCTTGGTCGCTCGCCATCTGCGCCATATGGTCTTTCCCAGCAACCCTACTTGGCGCTTCGATTCCAAGCTTAGTCGCCTTCCACCTAGACCGCCGTCGCGCTATACCCTACTACTACCGGGCGTTGCTCTCCGTTAGGGCTAGCAAGTATGCGCGTGGACTTCTTTACAGGCCTCGTCGTCCCTCTGCTAGGACATCTGGCATTGGGATACGAAGTTCAGACTCCTCCACTCGACACGGACTGGACCTATAAGGTGGGAACAGATCCATGGCCCGAGCATCCGCGGCCGCAACTACAACGTGACAGTTGGCAAAGTCTGAATGGTATCTGGAAATGGAGAGCTGCTGCCGGGCCGGGTGAAGCTCCTCCGGTCGGTGAGGCTTTGACCCAGGATGTCCTCGTTCCCTCCTGTCTGGAGAGTGGCCTTTCGGGCGTCCAGCAGTTGGACGTGGCATACGCCTGGTTTACGACCGAGTTCGAGCTTCCCCAGGAATGGTCCAACTCCACGGGGCATGTACTGCTGAACTTCGAGGCCGTGGATTACGAGGCTACTGTATACATTAACGGGCAAGAAGCAGGGTTCAACCGAGGCGGATATTGGCGCTTCACCGTAGACGCCACGAAGTTCCTCAAGAGCGGAGTGAATACTCTGTAAGGATGCCGCCCATCTAAGGTAGCGATTCGATGCTAATCAGCCTGTCAGCCACGTGTTTGTCTTCGATCCTACAGACGTAAGTCCTCCTTCATTCAACCCTACATCCCCCACCACCTCCTTACTGAGGCCTCTGGAGCATTCCTTGCTACCCATTTTCGTCTGTAATCGAGCGTCTACACCGCACTATGAAAGAGTCATACCATCGCCTAAGACGCTCTTCTTGCCTTGTATTTCGAAGCTTCGTATCCGGCTAACAACAATCGCAGGCCCAGGGTTATATGGGCCCTCTCGGTAAACAAACCCTGACACCGTCACATATTTTCTACAGAGCTTGCACGGGCATATGGCAATCCGTATGGATGGAATCAGTTCCTGCCAACTACATAACACAGCTCGACGTCGCAGCCGGGGCGGATGGCCAGGGTGAGTTGTCACAGCCTTGTTCGTTCATTGAGAAACCTTAGCACTAACCTAGTTGCACCGCGCAGTCAACGTGACTGTCTGGAGCTCCTCATCTAACTCGTCTGAACCCGTAACTATTTCCGTCTTGGATGACGCGGGAGACATCATTGCTTCTCACAAGTCTGTGGCCAACGAGAATTTCGAGTTTGCCGTGGACAAGCCAAAGCTATGGTCGCCTTCAACGCCGCATTTGTATAACCTAACAGTCACGTTAGGGGAGGATGAAGTATCCAGCTACACGTAAGTCACCACACTTTCCGGTGTCTTTGCTTAATCCTTAGGCCGCGCCATTCGATCCCGAGTGGTTCAGAGTTGTACAGTTGCGTTGACAAACCGTTTGGAAGTATCTGTCATAGGCATGTCTAGGATGTTACTAACGCAGTGTTGCAGCGGATTCCGGACCATTTCGGTTGGTGAGATAGATGGCGTGAAACGACCTCTCATTAATGGCGAATTCCACTTCTTGTTTGGCACACTCGACCAGGTTCGTACTCTGTTCTTGATACTCATCACGCATTGCATTAGACGGACGCTCTGATCTACCCTCCCCCCCGTTGAGGTCTATTGGATGCTGCCTGTATTCATGGCTGACCCCTATCACGCGAATTAGGGCTGGTGGCCGGATGGACTGATGACACCACCTAATAAGGAGGCCATGGTGTATGATCTCAAGGTCCTGAAATCCCTGGGCGTAAATATGGTCAGGAAGCATGTGAGTCTTCAACCCCCGAAGCCTCTCTTCGAATTCTGGGATTGGCGCTAATAGTTTGGAAATCAGATCAAGGTGGAACCTGACTTGTTCTATCAAGCATGTGACCAGATTGGGCTATACGTAATCCAAGACATGCCTTCCATGCCGCTCCGGAGACCCAACCCCGAGCAACAAGCCGAGTTTGAGAGGCAACTCGAGCTCCTTATCCAACAGCACAAGAGCTATCCCAGTATCGGCACGTGGGTTATATATAACGAAGGCTGGGGCCAGATCACCGATACATATTACCCGGAGTTTGATCTAACAGCCCGTGTCAAGGAATTGGACCCGACTCGGCTCGTTGACCCGACATCTGGCTGGCACGATCACGGTGCGGGAGATTTCCACGATAACCATCATTACGCCAACCCGCAATGTGGGACCCCATTCTACTCCCTCGCGTCAACACCGTATGATTCCGCACGCATTGGTATCCAAGGAGAATTCGGTGGGATCGGTCACAATATCTCCGAGGAGCATGCTTGGAAGGTGCCACAATCGATCAACGCGGTCAACCAGACGTATGAGATCAATGAGTCGCTCGAGGCGTATAACTACCGTGGCCACAAGCTCATGAGCGAACTTCGTGAGCAGGTGGAGATGTTCTCATGCTCGGCAGCTGTGTGGACACAAACCACAGACGTGGAGGGTGAGGTGAATGGATTCATGACTTACGATAGGAGGCTCCTGAGGCTGGATGAGGCACAGTGGAAGGCGGATATTCAGGCCCTATATGATGCTGCAGAGGCTAGGGGTGGTGGAGCGCACAAGAGGAAGATACGAACCACCCTGGCCGGACCACATATGTCCCGTGGTAGTACGTAGGTGAGTGGGAGGATCGCCTCTTAAGGGTGGTGGGGGCCTTTCGAATATACTATTGACGGCGAGAAGCCTCCGGTAGCACTACGATCAGAATAGCTTATACGGGCA
>QJOA01000971.1:0-17665 GCA_004155915.1 Monosporascus sp. CRB-9-2
AATTAATAAAAAAGCAAATATTTTAAGGTTCGGTTATATAAATATATATTATTATTTTAAACTTTTTTTTATAATTTGAACTTTTTTCTCAATTATATTTTTCGAATATTTTACGGTATTATTTTATAATTATATATATAACATGTAAAGTTCGGACCGTATATATTTGTATTTAGGAAAAAATTTAAAATCTTAATTTTTTTTAATAATTTTATTATCCTATTCGAATACTTTTAATAATATTTAATTTTAGTAAATTATTATTTTTAAAAAATATTAAAATATTGTAATAAAAATTTCGACTTTTCGATTTTGAAAATAAAATTTAAATATATATTCGGAATGATAATTAATAGATAATATAAAGTTTTTATATTTTTCGAAAAGTTTTTCGAAGTTAAAACAATGCATTATAAATTTTTATTTTATTTTTAATAATTTAATTCGGAATTTTCGTTTGTTTTATCTTTTTATTTTTAAATATTCGTAAATATTATATTTTATAATTATTAATTTTTTAATACGTATTCTTTTTAAACTAATTGATAAAATAATTTAAAACCTTTAAATTTCAATATTTAAACCGTAAATATTAAAATCTTATTAAATTAATATTCGAAAATCGTTTAATTTAAAAATTAAATTTATTATAACGGATTTTAAATAATAAAAAATAATATTATCTTTTTGATATAAATAAATATTAAAAAATCTATTATTTATTAATATTCTCTTTCGGAATAAATATAAAAAAATTAAATTATATATAATTTTTTTTAAGAATTACGCCATATAATTATATAATTAATAACTTTATTAATTTCTTAATTTTAATAACAATTTTTTTGTACTTTAAAATAAATATTAATATATTATTTATATAAACGATATTTCTAGAAAAAGTTCGTTTAAAGTTAAAAAATTACATAATAATATTAAAAATAATTAAATTTTTTAAGAAATAAATAAATAAAATAAAAAATCTTTTTTATTATATATTATATAATAAAAAAAGTTTTAATTTTTATTATTATTTCCTTTAAAAGTTAATTATTAAACTTTTTTTTACACGTTAAATCTTGTTTTTTAACACCGTATTATTTATTATTCGGTATTTAATTAACTTTTATATCGGGAAAAAAGTTTTTATTTAATATAAACTTTTTTAAAAAATACGTAAAAGTATTTAAAAACTTAGTAAATTTATAAATAAACATAATAACGCTTGTTACTTTTTACTTTTAAATTAAATTTTTAACGTTTTCGTTTAAAATAATGATATAATTTCTTTTTTTTATAAACTTTATTATTTTAAAAATCTTTTCTAGCCTTTTTTCGGAATTAACGGAAATTATTTCCGGTTATTTTTTTACTTAAATTAATTCTTTAATCTTTTTTTATTTCGATAAACTTTTTTTTTATAAATGGCTGGAAAAAAATCCGTTTATATTTCGTTTTAAAATTTTATAAAAATATATTATTATTTATTCGTTTCGATTATCGGTTATAATTTTTAAATATAAAAGTTTTTTATTCGTAATATCGGTTTTATATATTAATCGAAAATTTAAAACCTAATTATTTAAACCCGGGGTTATTATTATTAATAAATC
Source organism: Monosporascus sp. CRB-9-2 (assembly GCA_004155915.1). Taxonomy (NCBI): domain Eukaryota; kingdom Fungi; phylum Ascomycota; class Sordariomycetes; order Xylariales; genus Monosporascus; species Monosporascus sp. CRB-9-2. The sequence goes on from QJOA01000971.1 coordinate 1,614, forward strand.
TTCAATTTAAATCCGATAATTTATTATTTTAAGCATTTTATATTTATAATTATTTTTTATTTTTTTTATTTTTATATAATTTAGTAAAAAATTTAAAAATTTAATAATATTAATTTTAACTATCGTTAACTAAATTATTTTCATATACTTTTTCGGCGGTAATTAACGGTACCTATTAATTTTCAAAATTTTAATTTTTTAATAAAACGGGGTTTTAAATAATTAATAATATTATCGATATAATTTAATTAGATCTTTTTTTTTTCCGGATATCGTAATATTTTTTATTTTTATATATAAATGTCAGCAGTCATCGTGATCGAATCCAGGAATCTGGCGTAATTGCTCTGGGTTGGTTCTCTAAGTTCTAGAAAAGGACAAATCTAATCCGTAGGCAATCGCCCTTATATACACGATTGGGTAACAAAGAATCATCAGTGGGCAAAGGCTATCCCAGGCAGCATTCTGCTGCCTAGCCTGAACAAAGCCCACCAGCCTGCAATATATAAAAGTACCAATTGCCGACACGCCCTCTTACATCAGGTAACCGCGACTGAAAGGTCCGAATCGCTTCAAAATTAAATTTTAAAAATAATCAATCTATATAAGGATTAAACCCCAGTTTCCGTATTATTTTCGAATATCTTTCGACTTTTTAAGTTCTAAATCTTATACGAATCGCTTAAAGTCCGTTTTGTTAAGTAGCTTTATAAATTCGTTTATAAGGTTATTTTTGTTTTTAACGTATTAAAAGTTAATATTTTCTGCCTGGATTTTTTATCGTACGTAATAATATTTAACTTTAATATAATGCTTCTTTTGTAACATTTATATTTGTTTTTACCTATTTAAATACTTTTATATTATTCTTTTTAAATAAAAATAAAATCTTTAAATATAAACCTTAACTTTATTAAAAAGTTCTTAATTTTTATTACTTTTATTATAATTATCCTTATATTTATATACTTTACTTTTATAATATATTTCGTAATAATATTTTATAACTTTAAAATCTAAAGTACGAATATTTTAATTATAAAAAATACATATTTTATAACAAATTTTATTACTTTTTAATTATTCGTAAACCTTATATTTATTATGCCGAATAATCTTAAATGATTATATTTTTAATACGGATAATTGCGTTTGAACTTTTTATACCGAAAAAATAAATTTGTCGTATTATTTAAATACCTTAATAATTTTTTAATATATTTAATGTTTAAGTAATAAATTATTTATAAATTTAGCACAAATTAAAATTATGAACGTTATATTTAGTTTATTAATATATTTTAAAAAGTTACATCTTTTTATTAAACTTACATATTTAAATATATTTTTGTATTTATTTTATTTTCGTATTTAATACTATACTTTAAATAATGTTTAACCAATAATATAAACCCTTTTCGTATTTGATTAAGTTTAATTAATTTTAATATTTTTTTATATATTATTATTAATTTAACTTAACGTTATTAATTGGTAAAAAATAAATAATTAATATATTTAAGTACTAATTTATATTTTTTAAATTTTTAATAGAAGTATTTTTATCAATTCTCTTAACGACGGTTTTAAATTATTATTTATTAGTTTCGAAAAGTAAAAATTTATTAATATATAAAACGATAACGTATCCGGTCTTAGGGTTATAATAAATTATATTATTCGAAATTAATAAATAAACATTTAACTTTATAAATATTTTTTAACGTTTTTTTGTTAAATAATTCCGGCTTATTTTAAACTGTATAAAAATTTATTAATTTAATAACGTTTTTAAAGGAAAAACGGTACGTTTTTTTATTTGTTAAATCCGTATCGAAATATTCCTTTAATATAGGAAATTATTTTATATAAATATTTTTTTTTTTTCAGTTTATTACTTAAATACGTAATAATATAATCGAGTTGGAACATATGCCAGCTTAAATAGGTAATTAAAATTATTAGGATTTTTTAATATATAATTTTTGTTATCTTTAATATAGTTTTATTATAATTAATTTCTTTTTATTAGTTAAACTTCTTTACGTAAATATATACCTTATATTTATTTAGCTTTTTTATAAATATATATTTTTATTTAATATTTATTTGGTATTAATAAAGTATTTATAAATTCTTTTACTTAAGGGCGTAAATTTAAAAATTTTAAGTAAAAATTTTCCTTAATTTCCATAAAAATTATTTTAAGTTATATTTTTCGTTTTAAACCTTTTATAGCTTCTTTTAAGGATGGGCCGTTTTTTATTATTATAAATAATTTACCTAAGTTAATTTTTTCCGAATTTTTAAATTTAAAATATTATCGTGTTTATTTTTTAATATATTGGCTATTTGTTAATATTCGTAAATGTTTCGGATAACCTGATCGACGTTTTCGTGGCCTTCAAAAAAGTTGTTATCGTCGACGTCTGGGACGAAATGGAAAGTATGTAGGCCCCTATCGCCCTTTTCGCCTTTTTGGGTCAAAATTAGCTTTAATCCGCGTATTAACTTGGGGTTTCGTTTGGGGTTTCTAAGGTATATAGTTTAGGAACTATCTTTTTCGGACGTCCCCTTTTACGCTTAACTTGCTTAATTTCCTAGTCCGTATCGTCTTTAGTTTTTACTTCGATATTTTTCTATTTTTAACGGTATTTTAAGCGCTTTTATACAGGCTATAGAAATAATCGAATAATGTTTTTAAGATCGGAAGGTTTTCTAAATTTTACCAGGTTTTTATAAATTATAATATATAATATCATAAATAATTTACCGCCTTTTAATAATTATATTTTTTAGTTATATATTCTTTAATAATTTAATAATATATTTTTTGCTTTACGAGCTGCTAATCTTTTTAATTTATTTTTATAATTTTTATTAATTAAAATTATATATCTGCTATTAAAAATTCGAAGGTAATTATTATTAACTTTATATAACTTATTAAGTTCGAATACGTTTTTAAAGTATTCGATTAATATTATATTTTTCATTATAAATTATTTAATTTTGTTAATTATATACGTTATAACTTTTATTATTAAGTTTTATAAGTATGTCGGAACTTTTATTTGGGTTAAAATTATATAAGTTTCGTTTTATAGGAATTAAATACCCTTTTTCGTAAATTTATTTTGATAGTAATTATAAAAACTAAAATCATTAATTTAATACCTTTAATTACGTAAAACTTTTTAATTATATTTATATCAAACTTCCTGCTGCCGTTTAGACGTAAAGTTTGCACTTTTTTGTTTTCAGTTACTTTTAAACGCTTAATTATACGTATAATATAAACGTATAAATTTTATTATATTTCGTTTTTAATTTTAAATAAATAATATATTTTATAACGTAAAAAAAATTTTATAATAAAACCGAAAAATTATTATTTTTAATGTTAACGGGTTTAATTAAGTTTATATTATACCAAATAATCTTTTTTACGTATTATTCCCGTCGTTAAGAATTTATAAAAAAAGATTTTCCGTATTTTTCTTTCGTTATATGTTATATAAAACAACGTTTTTATTTCGTTAAGGTCTAAATTTATTCTCGTAGACCTTTTAATGGTCTAAATTAGTCGTTTTATATTAAGGTAATAAAAACGGCGGTATTAAAGGATGATTTCTTTATTATTTTGTTTATTATGTAAACTTTTTTATCTTTAAAAGTATTAATAAATATTCTTTTTAAATTATTATCCTTATCCTTATTAAATACCTTTTTTAATACGTATTTTTATTAATAATCTTTATCGTTTATTAATTCCGAGGCCTTAATAATAAATTTTAATTTTTTATAAAGTCATAAAAAAAACCTTTTCGAGGTACGTTAATTATTGTTAACTAAAACCTGTTAAAGTTTATTAGGATGTTTTTATTTAAATAATTTCCCATTTTATAATATATCTTTTTAAAAAACATTTTAAGGGAAAGTTGTCGATATATAAGATATACTTTATTATAATTTCGTTATTTTCTTTACGAGGACCTTTTAAGGGTTACTTTATTATCTCAACGATAATAACGATAACAGGTCCTTTATCTATTATAATATAAATTCCTTTATTTTTAATATTTAAAACTAAATTTATTTCGAAATCTTTAATGTTATTTATAATATTAACGTTTGTTTTTAAGTTCCAAAGTAACTTATTTTTATTATTCTTTATAAATAAATGGAGATATAAGAGCATGGCATTGCCTATAATAACTGCTTTAAGGCTTTTAATTACTATAGCTATCGTTTCGGGGTAGTTAGCCGCCTATAGTTTAGGGCAGTTAGTTACTGTAGCTTTAGGCCTGTCATCCTTTATAGCAGTTACTTCCGGACATTTAACTACCTATTGTTCAGGGCAATTGGCCATTATAATAATTGCTTCCGGGCTGTCAGCCCCCTAAAGCGTTTTATTATACTACTATATTAGGTCCTGAAGCTATTGTTCGTTAACATAGGTGCTAAATATTCCTCCGCTAAAACGGTACAAGTTTTCCAGGCCTTTAGAGATAGATTGCTTTTTACCCGGTTTACCGCCGCGGATATTACCGCAGGTGTTACGAAAGCTATTACTTTGGTTATTATTATTCCCTTAACGTTAGCCTTGCTTTTCTTTTTTTCCTTTACCGTTTTTCTCCTTTTATGGCTTAAGGTAATCTTTCGTTAGGTGTCCGTATTTGCCATAATTAAAGTAAAGTGGCTTTTTATTTTTATTCTATACGGGCTTGTTATTACGGAAGTTGTTATTCTTTTTCTTACCCTTTTATGTATTATGAAACCGTCCGTTATTCTTTTTTTTTGTTGGTACGGTTATGAAATTTGCTATTAAAATCGTCGATCAGTTGCTGGAAGGAGTAATCCGTTTGCCGCAGCACTAATTATATCGTTTTGCACCAGCTGTTAACGCGGTTTTCCATAACAGTAAGAAATATCGTAATATGCTTTTTAGTTCTGAGCTTTATGCCATAACCTTTCATTTTTCGAAATAGCTTTTAAAACTTGGTAATAAATTATATAAGGTTTCTTTTATTATATATAATTTTGCTAAAAAATTTTTAAAAGAATCTTTACCGGGCCTTGCTTATTATTGCATAGATTTTCCGTCAGGCTTTTAATATTTTTATTTTTTTTAATCCTTATAATTAATTTAAAAGCATTTTTTTGTAGGTTTTGGTAGTAGCTTTTGTTAGATATAATTAAGTAATTTGCTTTAATTTTATACCGTTTTTAGAATTAGATTTTTTTAATATAAAATTAAAGGCGTTATTTTATAACTTTTAGGTAGCCTAAATTAATAAGTAATGCTTTTTATCCAAAAAAAATCGAAATGTTTTTAATAAAATTTCGAATCGTTATTAAATTCTTTAACATTCTTTTTCCGTTTTTTTAAACGGATACTTAATTTATTAAAAGTATTTAAATTATTAAAGCTGGATAAGTTATTAAAGGAATTATAAAAAAAAATTTGTTTCGGTAAATTTTTAAATAACTTTAAAAAAAAGGATAAAAATAATAAATTATTTAAATTATTAAAGTTTTTACGTACCATCTTTTTTCTTTTAAACGGTGACTTTACCTTTTTACTTTTCTTTTTTTTTAAAGGGTTAGGTTTTTTAATAAATTATTTTCTAAACTCTTTTTCGTTTTTTAAAGAGTTAATTTTATTATTATTATTTTTTAATGCGATAAATATTTCCTTAAAGTTATTTTTTTTAATCTTAAGCAAAACGCTTTATAATGCTTTTAGTTATATATTTATATTACGCGAACTTTTAAAGCTTTACGATATTTTATTTTCGAATATATTTAAAAACTTTATTATTACGTTATTTAATTATAATATTATTTCGTTAATTTCTTAATTTTAAAGATTTATATTTTTAATACCATTTTTAATTTATTAATATTTATTATTCCGTATTAAAATTTTATTTAATTCTATTTATATTAATACTTAAGGACGTATAAAATTTATTTAAATTTATTTCGATTTATTATTTTTGCATTAAAGTTTAAAACTTATTGAGGTTTGCCTTTAACCTTTATTATTAATGCGTTAAATTATTTTTCATTAAAGATACCTTTTGTTTTTCCGCTTATTTTCTTTTATTATAAATTTTTTTTAAAAACCTTTTAATTATATAAAAATCTAAAAAAAAAAGTTATCGTTATTTATATACTTCCGTTCTTTAAAAATAAAGCCGTTATCGGATAAGTTATTAATTTGCTTAACGGAAAACTTTTTAAAAATTTTACGTTTTTTTATTATTATTAATTATTATTTAACCTTTTTTTAAATCGTTAATTAAATAATCTTTTTTTAAATTTCGTACTTTTTTTATTAATTTAATCTTTTAATTATAATTAATTATTTCTTATAACGTGCTACGGTTATTAATTAACCAAAAGATGCTACCATGTTAGCAGTTATAATAATCGAATATAAAAATCTGGCGTAATTGCTTTAGGTTAATTCTTTAAATTTTAAAAAAGGACAAACCTAGTCCGTAAACAATCGCCCTTACATACACGATCAGGTGACAAAGGATCATTAGTGAACAAAGGCTGTCCCAGGCAGCATTCTGCTGCCTAGCCTGAACAAAGCCCACCAGCCTGCAGCACCTGAAAGCATCAATTGCCGACAATAAATTTGCTTTAAATTTAGATATAAAATATTTTTTTAGCGGCAATTAAGTTTGCTAAATTTACGAATTTGTTAAATTCGTTTTATTAAAATTTTTTTATAATAATTAACTTATTAAATTATTATTTCGGTATTACGCGTACGTTTTTTTAAAAAAAAACTTTAAATCCGTAATTTCTTTAATTTAATAAGTTATATTTTATTACTTTTAAAATCGATAAATTTTTAAACGTTTAGGTTATTAGTTTATTTTCGAAATTTAGTTTTTTATGATACTTAATTTTTAAAGATATTATATGTTACCGAAAAAATAATTAGAATTAATATTATCAGTTAAAATAAATATAATTTAAATAAAATACGTATATTATTTATATACGTATTTAATTTTTAAATAAATAAAATTTTTAATTATTAAATATTACGTAATTTAAATTATGTATATTAATTTTTATATTGATTATAAAGTCCTTTGACCGCGTCGGTTAAGGCTTATACTAATGGGTATAGCTGGTGTAGTCCTCACTCTAAGTCACAGGTAATCTCCGTAGCGTCCTGTCTATCTTAGGACCTCTGATATTTAATAATAATAAGGCGTATAATAGGGCGTATCGGGCTTAATTTTATAATAATTCGATATTTACGTAATTAAATAATTAAAATAAACGTTTTTTTAAAAAGATAAATATTTGTTATATAAAATAAATAATGTTTTTTAAATAGTAAAAAAGTTATAATAAAAAAATATTTTTAATAATTATTAAAATTAATCGATTACGGTTATTTTAAAAAGAAAAAAAACAACTTAACGTTTATAATAGGCCTTAATATAATACGTACATTTATTTAAAAGTTATAAATACGGTTGGCGAAAGATAATACGATTAATTAAAATTAATTAAATGTATTACAGTTAAGTTATTTCAATTAATTATTACAAGGTGCTAAAAATCGTCCGGAGTACTTATACGTCCGAAGTACTTATATGGCACGTTAATTAGTAAAAGATTAAAATAAATTTTTTTTTTTTTTTCAAAACTAACCAATTAAAAAAATATAATTATTAAAAAGAAAGATAAAATAAATAATTACAACTTTAAAAAGTAATAAAATGTAACAGTTAACATCATAACTGCGTTAAAGCGTTAAGAGGGTATGTTAGCTAGCAGGGGATACGTTAGCACCCTATATACGGAAAGGCTCCCTTTAATCGGAACATGTGTATGACGTAACTAGACTACATTAAAGTACGGTGCGCGCTTTAAAGCACCTGCAACTAGTTATGCAATATAACACAACTGATGTCCCCTATATCTGACAGGTATGACACGTTATTGTTATATTAACCTAACTACATATACTGTTTTATACGTTCAGCTTTTTTGATAATCTAGCCACGGAATATATATGTGCCGATCAGTATAACCTTTCCGTACATGGGGTACGCTACGTACCCCCCAGCTAGCTGATAATAACACCATAGTACGAAACACGAAATCGAGCAGAGATTGGGCGTCGGTACCCGCCGACCGGTATCTTTCCTCGCAGCCCGCGACGTCCACAGAGCGAAACAGGCTGCCAGAATATTTCTTTAAGCCAACCGTGTGAAGCCTCACATTGGATCCTTTTCGTCAGTTGGGCGCGCCGAGTCTATCTGGCGCCAGTTCAGATACCATATTCCAGACCTGGGCGAGTCGTATTGCCATTATTTGGCCCAAATGCTCCGAAACATGCCTGTCATAGGATGTGACTCGGCTAAGCAAAGTGGCTTGGTCATGCGTCAAAATTTGTCACATCGGTCAGCCGCAGAGGCCGGCGGTGTTCTGGAGGTCGTTGCAAGTTCTGGCCATTAATTATCTCTGGGCAACCGTGCGGAGAAGAACTCATCAAGAACCTGGCCGTTCAGACAAGCTCTCAGAAGGGCCGTACAATACCATGGCTACTGTCCTAAACTACATCTACCCCGCCCGCGTGCCTGAAGGGTTCGTTCGTCTTCTCACCATTCTGCCACGCGCTCATGACAACCGCACACACTTGAACCTGCACCTCGGCACCACGGCTCTGTCGCCAAAGACTGGATACCACCCAAGGTATCTTGCCCTTTCTTATGTTTGGGGACCACCGGAGCAGGAGAAGAAACTAGTATATGTCAATGGTCAACCCTTCCAAGTCGGCATCAACCTCAACACTGCGCTTGTCCACCTAGAAAACAAGATATCGCTGCCAATATGGATCGATGCTATCTGCATCAACCAGAGAGACAGCGAGGAGAAGAATGTGCAGGTGGGGCAGATGGGATTAATATACCGGTCGGCCGCAGAGGTCCTGATATGGCTCGGAGAAGGCACCTTGGAGACGGACGACCTTTTGGTGCAGATGGAGTATCTTGGTGCACGGGCGATTGGTGCCGGTATCTGGAACCTGGGGCCTAAGGACATGAAGAGCTGGCCAAACATCGACTTTCAGAAATCGCACATTAGAACTTCACTCGAACAACTCATGTCGACAGTCAGCAAAAGTCGCAAGTTCCCCATGACCGCCCTGGTGGACTTGTCGTATCGACCGTGGTTTAGGAGAGTCTGGATCGTGCAGGAGCTGTGTCTCGCCGTCCAGTACAGATTCATGTGTGGACAAAGGACTGTGCCTGGGGACAATTTTATCGCTGCCTTTATTTTCTGCGTCCTCTGGTTTATCAACGACCTCACCCCCCTGAGGCAGGCCAACAGCGGTCCGTCTTTGGTTATAGGTATGGCCAAGACCCTGCTAAAGAACCCCTCGATGTTTGTCAGCGCAGCCAAAAGAACAGCATCCAAGCAGCAGTTCATGATCAGCCCGCGTGCTAGCGCTACGCTGGGAACTCGAAGAAAGTTCCAGTCCGGGATCAGCCTGACACTGATGCAACTACTCGCGAGTGCCTTTATCGTTACGTCCGACGGCCCGCTTGAGGCCTCGGTCGCCAAGGACAGGGTGTATGCTTTTCTTGGCATCGCCAAGGATTGTGATGAGCTCGGTATCTCCCCAGATTACCGCGAGCAGGTTACGTACCAACAAGTCTACGCCCAGGTTGCGAGCGCGTTGATACGGGGAGGACGACTCGACATTCTGGGCCTCTGCAGAGCTGCGTATCTGAGGGAAGCTCCTTATTCTAAAGTCCCACGCGACCCGTTGCTGCCATCCTGGGTTCCTGACTGGAGCAAGCCCGTCATCACGGCCTGGGGTCAGTGTTTCGAGGATCAGCTGTATCATGCATCAAAAAACCTGCCCCGCAATGACTCGATGGCGATGTCCGACTTCATGCCGCTGCCACCTCTAGCGGCCACCACGCTCAGGCTCAAGGCCATGTTTGTGGGACTTGTGTCGCAGATCGGATCTCGCTGGACACCGCACTGGGAAAAGAGCTTTGATTATCCCGCGGCATACAAGCTAATCCAGGAAATTGAACAATTCCTCATACAAAGCGCAAGCAGCAGCAGAATCTACAGCGACCAGCAGCGCAATGAAGGGGTCTGGCGCATTCCCATCGGCGACAAGGAGCTGAATCCACTCGGCGTGACTACGCGAGCAACTGAGCTATCATATCAAGAATACGTCGAGATGAGAAAATTCGTGTCGGCGGCCTCGCATGAACAGCAGTATACATCGCTAATGGCCACACGAGTGATCTGGCCCTCATACATGAGCAACATGAAGGACATGTGGGATGCCCAACCACTGCTGACTAGCCAGGGCTATGTTGGACTGTGCCCGCTGGATACGCTGCCGCATGACGAGATCTATATACCAGTGGGTGCTCATGTACCATTCATATTCCGCAGGGTGAGCATGGCGAGCCGAGCGCATTGGTATCTTGTTGGAGAGGCATTTCTGTATGGCGCCATGGACGGGGAACTCAGCTGCTCCGAGCAACAGCTCTATCAATTAGACGTGTTGTAAATACGGCTGTCACATGGATTTCTAGCGCGGAGAGCCCAGGGACAATCTCTACCGGACTACGCTCAGCCTAGTTGGAGGGCGCTTTTGACCTTACATGATAGTAAACTGACGATCCTGTTTCGCCGCACGCGCCGCCGAGAGTAAACTGTGCTCTTCCACCTGGAAAAAGGAGGTGCTGCAGAAGATGCAAAGAATGCTTGAAGGTGAACATCGTGACGTGATCTCGGCGATGAACAACCTTGCGATTACCCTAGGAGACCAGGGCAAGCTGGAAGAAGCTGCTACAATGATAAAGGAGGTGCTGGAGAAGAGGCAGAGGATCCCCAGGGACGAACATCCTGACATATTACAGCAATGAGCAATCTTGTGAATTCTCCATTGGCCCTCCGGTCAGTTCGTCTTGGATTACTGACCGTTTAGGTCTCCTCGGCCCGGGTGGAGCACAAAAGGAGAGATCCAGGGGTATCACTCGGCCGGCTTCCCTTGGAGGCAGACGTGATTGGACAGCCGCACATAACACCAGCGGCTCTCTCTGGCTGTTTGAGGTGCGCACGGCTGACGGGGCTAAGCGCTGTATACAGCTGCAGCCACAGATGGAGGTTCGCGGAGGCGAGACCACAATCCGTAACGTTTCTTCTTCCCAGACTTAATACTCGCAGCTGCTCGCATGGGATCCCCCTTTGGCATTTGAGACACCCAGGTGCGCCACATGCGAGTCGTAAAGTTCCAGTACATGTGATAACGTACCAAGAGCACATCTTAAAGCATGCAACTAAATTACTCATAGAGTAGACGTCCATCACTGCTTGGGGTGCTGCTACGAACCACAGAGTCCAGAATAGGCTTTGCAATGGGTACCTACGGACACCCACCTACTCACCCACGAACACGTCCACCCATGGGTACCCACGGGTAAAAATTAAAAAGCTTTTAAAATTTAAAAATATTAATAACATTACATTTAAAAGAAAATTGTGCTAATTAACGAGAGAATTAACGTGATAATTAACGTATTAATTAATATAGTAATTAATAAACTAATCGATGTATTAATTAACGTATTAATTAATATTTTAATTATATTATTATTTATATATTAAAATAACAAATTAAATTACCATTAATTAATTAAATTTCGCTAGTTATTATAATATTTTTTTATGTCAGCAGTTATGATGATCGAATGCAGGAATCTGGCGTAACTCTTTGTATGTTAGTTCTCTGAGTTCTAGAAAATGACAAATCTTGTCAGATATAGGGAACATCAGTTATGTTATATGGCCTGACTAGTTGTAGGTGCTCTAAAGCGCGTACCGCACTTTAATATAATCTAGTTACGTAATGTACATGTTCCGATTAAAGGGAGCCTTTCCGTATATAAGATGCTAACGTACTCCCTACTAATTAATATACTCCTTTAACGCCTTATCGTAATTACGGCGTTAATTATTAGATTTTATTCTTTTTTAAAACTATAAATATTTTTTTCGGTAAATAAATTTTTTTAATTAGGTAAATTTTTAAAAAATAGAAATTTTAAATTATTTTTCGGCCGATTAAATATTACCGTAATATTTATTAATTTTAATTATTTTTTAAAATTATTTAAAAGATTTAAATAATAATATTCTTTATTAATTTATTAATTAGTATATTATTTCTAAACGGATAATTTATTTTAATTATATCTTTTTTTACAACTTTTTAAAATTAATAATTTTATATATTTACGTACCGTTACTTTATTTATAAAAATAACGTTAACGTTAATAAACCGTAAGATCTATTAATTATTATATTATATATTTTAAAATTTTATATTTAACCCGATTTTTATTTTGTTAATTAAATAAAAATTAAATATAACCTTTTTTATAATTTACGTAAAAATAATAATTACGTTTCGGTTGTAAAAATAATTATTATATTCTCTTTATTTATTTATTTATTATTTATTTATTTTTTTAAAATAGTTTTATAACGTAAATATAAAACCATTTTAAATCGATGATATTACTTATAAAAAGAACGTGCCTTTAAATATTAAACAGATTTGTATTTTTAAATTATAACGTTAACGTTTTAATTTCGATTAAATATAAAATATTTTAATTAATAAATTTATAATATACGTTATTAAGGTTTAGATTAAATCGGATAATATAAGATAAGCGACAGCTGTAAACTATGTAAGGTGATCGCTAACTAGTTGTAAAGTAAATTCTAAAAAGTAAATATAATAGGTTACTTCTATCTAGCTTTTTTAATACTGTTAAATAGTTATTTATATTAGCATGTAAGTCGGTAGCTGATTAGTTATAAGCTGTAGGCCTATTAGGGCTGTATTTTTATAATTACTTCCTTTTCTTTAAGCTGTTAATTTTTAATAGCGTTATTATTTATGCTTAGCGTAAGGTAGAATACGTATAAATTACGTTAGTTTTCCGATTATACTTGTCTATAACAATATCGTATTATAAGGTTATTGCGGTTATTATTACCTATTTTATTTTAATATCCGTTTAGGAATAATTTTAATCCGGGTTTTAACTTTATCGTATTATTCTTTCCTTTTTTAACTTTTTATAACGTCCTATACCACCTTACCGGATGTACCACCTTACCGGATAACTTTTAATACATTTTAACTACCTAACTTTAATTATTTATTTTTTAATATTAACAATATAAAACGGCTTATAAAAAACTTACGAATAAATCTAATTATTTAAGCTAAAAAACAAAATCTAAAACTTAATTATACGATATTTAATTTTACATATAAAATATCTTAATTTACCTTAAATAAATAATATTACGTCAAACTTTCCCGAATCGATATTATACTAAATTCGCGAAAATTAAAGCCGACCGAAAAAAATCGATTATTAACCGAATTCTTAATTTAGATATACGAACATTTTTTATCCGGCTTTAACATATTAAAAACATGGCTAATACATTTTTAACCTAATACGTTACGAATTACGACGAAATTAATTAAACGTTAAGATTTGTTAAATAGTAAAAAAAAAACAGAATTAAACGCGTTTAAATTGGAAAATCGATTATTAACGAGTTTTATCCGAAAATTTAAAAGTATTTTATAAGTAATTCGAACTTATTCGGCTTATAATTATAAAATACGGTATCGTAAAAAGGATTTTTATAACTTAAACAAAACTAGATTTTTAATAAAGCTTTTTATAATAATAAGTATAATAATTACTAATACCAAAAAACGTAAAAAATTTAAATAAACGTAATAAAGAAAATGAAGAATAAATTATAAGTATTTATATTCTTAATTTTTAAAATTAAATTATCTTATTATTGATTATTATAGCAGAAAATAATTACTTTAAATCTTAATACCGTAATAACTTATTATTAATAACCGATAAAAAATATATTAAGTAATAATAATTTGATAATTAATAAATTAAATTTAAAATAAATCCAGTATTTTAATAAATATATTTAAATGCGTATAAAAAATTCGAAACGTTTTTTTATTTTTAACGGCTACGAAAACTATTATTCGATAAAATTCGAAAAATATTATGTTAACAATAATATCATTGCGTTTTATATACTCGTGTATTTTTTATATCGGCTTTAACTTTTTGAGATATTTCAGCTTTTTATTTTAAAACGCATTTATTTACGGTATATCGAAAACTTAATATAACGTTATTATATTTATATTATTAAAAAAATTTTCTTGCCGGCTTTTATAATACGTTTTAAGTTATTATAACGTTCGATAATATTAAATCTTGATTTACGAAAGCTGGGTTTATTTTATTTAATTTTAATAACTTTTTTTATATTAAAAACTTTTTAAATTATATTTACGCCGACCGTTTTCTTATTAACCTTTGCTGGTTTTATTTTACCTTTTACGAAAACCTTTACAAATATTTATAAAATAATAAAATAAGGACGGCATTTATAAAGAGAAATTAAAAATTATTAAGGTAATTCGTTAATAAAAATATTCAAATTAATTAAGTTTATAATAAAAGATTATATATTATTATTATATAAAGTTATTTTTTTCGGAAAAAAACGTTTAACTACGTAAAACGAACTATATTTCAAATAAATGTTACAAAATTAAAAATAAACGTTTTAAAAAAAGAAAAATATTTGTTATGTAAAAAAAAGTCTTTTAGCTTAAAAAAAGAGTAATAAAAAATGCAGTTAATAGTAACTGGAGAAAGTTGTTATAAAAGGATTAAAACTAAGAAACGGAAGTATAACGTTTACGATAAGCCCGAGTATAATACGCGTATTTATTAAAAAGTTATAAATATATTTAACGAAAAAAAATCCGATTAATTTGAATCAATGTAATATATTATTGTTAAGTTATTTAAATTTGTTGCTGCAGAGTGCTAAAAGCTATCCAGTAAGGTGGTGTATCCGGTGAAGTAGTGTAGGACGTTATCGATTTTTTTTATATACGTTTTCCGTTTAGTTCTTTTTATTCTTTATTTTTTACGATTTCTTTTTTATTTATATTACGCATATCTTACATTTAATTTTTGTTTTTTATGGCGCTTATTTACGAAGCTTTTTATAAGCGTTAATATTTTAAGACGGATAACAAATAAAACTTTTTTTAATATTAAATTTTTAACCTTAACGGTAATCCGGATTCCGTTTATTTAACGGGCGGTAATAAGCCGTATTACGTATACGTAATATAATATTATTTAATTACCGCGTTATTTACGTTTAAGTTCTGGGCGTTTTTAATTACGTTATCGTTAATTATTATTATAAAACGTTCCGTATCGTAAATATTTATTTCTAACGTTATTAATAACGTTATCTAACTTTCGTCAAGATTTCGAGTATTTTTAAAGTACGGCTTAATTTCTTTTTAATTTGCCGTCGAAAATTAAAGCGTAATTAATAATTTTAAAAAATACTGTATTAATAATACTTTTTATAAGCATACCGATATATTTATAATCGGTTCCCGTTTCGATATTTTTCGAAAAGCTAAACTTATTTTAAAAGTAATTATTAAGGAAAAATATCGTTTTTTTGGTTATATCGGAAAATAATTTCCGAACGTCTGTTATAGCTACAAAAGCATAATTATAACCTTATTTTTGAAATTTATAAACTTAAATTATTTTTATAAGTGTTTTTCTTTGTTCTTTTTTACCGTTTTACAATTAATTTGCGAATAACCGCAGTTTTATAGTATTTTTATAAATTAGAAAGTTTTCGATAAACGTTATGCCGTTACGTTTTCCGTTTATAAGTAAGTTCCGCTTATTTTCCGTCGTTTTAATAAAGTTTTTCTTTTTTTAAACGGATACGATTTTAATAAGTTTTTATCGAATAAAGTCATTATTAAATCCCGATATTCTAAATATTTTAAAAATAAGGTTTTTTTTTTTTTTTTTTAGTTTTAACTAATTATATTGCGGTTATTTAAGTCCTGCCTTTAAGT
>QJOA01000972.1:0-17663 GCA_004155915.1 Monosporascus sp. CRB-9-2
AAAAATATAACACTTAAATATCGCTAAATTGGCTCGTATTTAATTAATAATATTATTAATTTAAATATCTATTATTTAAAAAAGATTAATAAAACGAAATTATAAAAAACGAAAAAAAAAAAAAAATTAAAACCGATTAATTTACAAAAAAACAATTAAACGAAATTATTTACCGATTAATATAACGATAAAACGTCGGATACTTTAAATATTATTAATATTAAATTACCAATAAACTAGGAACTTAAAACTTTAAAATTTATAAAAATAAATATTAAAATATAAATACTTAATAATCGAATTAAAGGTTACGTAATTATAAACGATAATAATATACCGAAAATAAACGAATTAAAAAAGCGGAAAGAATTAACGCAATTAATTATAAAAAATTAAAATACAAAAACCTTTATTACGCCCTATTATTATCCTGTCTATTATTATCTTATATAATACTCATTATAACTTATTTATAATTAATACGTTTAATTATATTCGCCCGGTATTAAAAATCCGAAACATATTTCTTAACTTTTTCCGAAAATAGTTTTTATCGAATATTTTTATAATCGGATAAATATCGTTATAAATATTTTTTCTAATTTATAATAACCGTTCATAATTTACTTTAAAGTTTTTAAACCGATTATTGAGGAATATATAATTATAAATTGCGATAAACCCGACGTAATTATTATAAACCCTTTTATAAAACTTTAAAATCGATTAATATTTAAATAATAAATATATACCATATTAATTAAGCTACTTTAATATTCGATATCGTCATTTACATAATTTATACGAGATAATATTAAATATTCCGAAAATTTAAATAAATAAATTTATAATATACGGAAATTCTTAATAAATAATAACATAAAAAGATCCGTAAGTCCGGCCCGAAATATCTCGATAAATACAAAATAAAACGGTAACTTTTTATTTTCGTTTTAAAATATAACGATTATATTAAATTAAGCATTTATGGCGACCTAAAAGTTCTCGCCTTCGATTCGTTATCGTATATACCGACCGGTAATTAGACCGCCGATTAAGCTAGTAAATATAACCCCGAACATTTTATACTAATTATTAAAGATTTATTAAAAATATTATAAAAAATAAAATGTATTTACTTTAATATGCTTAAACGTTACGTAATATATAAAACTTTAATCGTTTGAGAATTAAATTAATTTCCGTTAACGTTTAACTTAAAAACTAAAAAAATATGTTATTTTAATACTTAAAAATAATTTGAAAAGCCGATTAATAATACGCGGACCTGATAGAATAATTAAAGCCGTTATTAAAGATTCCGAAATAATACTATAAAGTTAAAACATTTTAAAAAGTAAAAATATAACCGATATTAATCGGCGGTTATATATTATT
This sequence comes from Monosporascus sp. CRB-9-2, assembly GCA_004155915.1. Classification (NCBI taxonomy): domain Eukaryota; kingdom Fungi; phylum Ascomycota; class Sordariomycetes; order Xylariales; genus Monosporascus; species Monosporascus sp. CRB-9-2. Next base: position 1,399 of record QJOA01000972.1, read on the forward strand.
TGCTTAATAATACTTAAAATTAAGTTAGGCATTAAATTTTTTACTACTTTAATTAACGGTAATATATATGAAAAAAGGTATAATTTAAGGAATCGTAGATTATTTATAACCGGTATTTTTAATAACAAAGTATTTTAAATAAATATTATATTACGGAATTTATATTAGAAAAAAATTAATTCGTAAATAAATAACGTATTATACTAGTAAGCGCAACATACCAATAAGCGCAATACCTTTTTAGCTATTCCAACTACCTATTTTCAATCGTCCATTTTTTAACGCTAATATTATAAAACGCTTTATAAAAAAAGCAAAAATAATCTTAACTATTAAGGCTAAAAAACGACAGTCGAAACTTAATTACAAAAAGCTTAGTTTTATCTATAAAATCTTATCTTTTACCTTAGTATACCGTTCTACCGGTAAACGCGCCCGAACCGATATTACCTTTTTTTTGCAAAAACTAACGTCGACCGAAAAACAACTAATTATTAATCGAATTTTTAACTTAAATCCGTAAACGTTTCCTATCCGGCTTTAATATATTAAAAATATAACAAATTTATTACTTACCTAACGCATTATAAAATATATTAAAATTAATTAAGCGTCGAAATTTATAAAACGGCAAAAAAGAATTCTAAACATATTTAAATCGGAAAATTAATTATTAACAAATCTTATCCGAAAATTTAAGAACATTTTTTAAATAATTTAAACTTATTTAAGTTATTATTATAAAATATAATATTATAAAAAAAAATTTATAACTTTAACAAAATTAAATCTTTAATAAAACTTTTTATAATAATAAATATAATAATTATTAATATCGAAAAACGTAAAGAATTTAAATAAACGTAATAGAAAAAATAAAAAATAAATTATAATTATCCAAGTTATTAATTTTTAAAATTAAATTATACCGTTATTCATTATTATAATAAAAAAATATTTAAAGTTTTAATACCGTAATAACTTATTATTAATAATTAATTAAAAATTTATATTAAATAATAATAATTGAATAATAAATAAATTAAGTTTAAAATAAATTTAACATTTTAATCAATATATTCGAACGTATATAAAAAGTTCGAAACGTTTCCTTATTTTCGACGGTTACGAAAACCATTATTCGATAAAATTCGAAATATATTACATAAATTACGATATTGTTATACTTTATATATTTATGCATTTTTTGTATTAATATTTATCCTTTAATATATATATATATAGTTTTAAAACCCGTTTATTTGTTATATATCGAAAACTTAATATAACGTTATTATATTTATATTACAAAAAAAGATTTTTTTCGCCGGTTTTTACGATACGTTTTAAGTTCCTATAACTTCCGAAAATATTAAATTTAAATTTGTAAAAATTGGGTTTATTTTATTCGATTTTAATAACGTTTTTTCCGCATTAAAAATTCCTTTAATTATACTTACGTTAATCGTTTTTCTGTTAACTTTTGCCGGTTTTATTCGTTTCCCGTTTATGAACATTTTTAAGATATTGAGAAAATAATAAAATAAAAACGTTATTTATAAAGAAAGATTAAAAGTTATTAAGGTAACTTATTAACAAAAATAATTAAAGCGATTAACTTTTTAATTAAAAATAATTTATTATTTTTATGTAAAACATTTTTTTACGGAAAGAAATTACCTAATTACGTAAAACGAACTATATTTCAAGTAAACGTTATAAAACCAAAAATAAACGTTTTTTAAAAAAAAGGAACATTTATTATATAAAAGGGACAAACTTTTTTAGCTTAAATAGAAAAAGGTGGTAAAAAAATGTAGTTAATAACAGCTAAAAAAGGTTATTACAAAAGGATTAAAATGAAGAAACGGAAGTATAGCGTTTATAGCAAGCCTAAATATAATACGCGTACTTATATAAAAGTTATAAATACGTCTAATGAAAAAGAATCTAATTAATTTAAATCAATACGATATATTGTTATTAAGTTATTTGAATTTGTTGTTGCAAAGTATTAAAAAGTGTTCCGCTTATTAATATGTGGCGCTTAGTAGTATAAGACGTTACCTGGTAATATATTAAATTTTAAAATTTACGGATAACGTTCCACATAAGTACTCCGGACATACAAATACTCCGGACGATTTTTGGCACCTTGTAATAACAAATTTAAATAACTTAATAATAACATATTGCATTAATTTAAATTAATCGGATTTTTTTTCGCTAAACGTTTCTATAACTTCTTTATAAGTACGCGTATTATGTCCGGGTTTGTTATAAACACCATATTTCCGTTCCTTCATTTTAACCTTTTTGCGACAACCTTTTTTAGCTGCTATTGGCTGCATTTTTTTATTACCCTCTTTTTTTGGGCTAAAAAAGCTTATTTCTTTTATATAGTAAATGTTCCTTTTTTTTAAAAAAAACCGTTTATTTTTAATTTTATAACGTTTTCTTAATATATAATTCGTTTCGCGTAATTAAACGTTTTTTTTCCGGAAAAAAATAATTTTATGCAATAATAATATATAACCTTTTGTTATAAAATTAACCGATTCGAATATTTCTATTAATAAATTATCTTAATAATTTTTAATTTTCCTTTATAAATATCGTTTTTATTTTGTTACTTTACGGATATTTTTAAAAGTTTTTGTAAGGGGTAAAATAAAACCGGCGGAGGTTAACGGGGAAACGGTCGACGTAGGTATAACTGAAAAAATTTTAATTCGGAAAAAACGTTATTAAGATTAAATAAAATAAGGCCGGTTTTTGCAAATTCAGATTTGATATTATCGAACGTTATAATAGCTTAAAACGCGTTATAAAAACCGTCGAGAAAATCTTCTTTAATAATATAAATATAATAGCATTATATTAAATTTTCGATATACCGCCAATAAACGCGTTTCTAAAAAAAAATAAGATATATTATTAAATAGCTAGTGTTGTTGCTGGTACTAGCGTGGTTGTTTATTAAGTTTATGACTCGTCAACTTAAAAGGTTAAAGCCGATACGAAAAAAGCGTAAGTATAAAAAGCGTAATAATATTATTATTAACGCAGTATTTTTCGAATTTTATCGAATAGTGGTTTTTGTAGTCGTCGAAAATAAAAAAACGTTTCGAACCTTTCGTACGTGTCCGAATATATTTATTAAAGTGCTGGATTTATTTAAAATTTAATTTATTTATTATTCAGCTATTATTATTTAATAAATTTTTTAATTAGTTTTTAATAATAAGTTATTATAATATTAGGACCTAAAATAATTTTTTCTGTCATAATAATAAATAACGGTATAATTTAACCTTGGAAATTAATAATTTAAATAATTATAATTTATAATTTATTTTTTTATTAAGTTTATTTGAATCTTTTACGTTTTCGGTATTAATAATTATTATGCCCGTTATTATAAAAAGCTTTATTAAAAATTTAATTTCGTCGAAATTATAAATATCCTTTTTTACAATACCGTATTTCGTAATTATAACCCGAACAAGTTCAAACTATTTGTAAAATATTTTTGGACTTTCGCATAAAATCTGTTAATAATCGATCTTCCGATTTAAATTCGTTTAAAACTTTTTTTGCCGTTTAATAAAGTTCGACGTCTAATTAATTCCGACGTATTTTATAACGTCCTAAGTAAGTAATATATTAGCTATAATTTTAACGTATTAAAGTCGGATAAAAACCGTTTACGTATTTAAGTTAAAAATTCGGTCTATAATTAAATTTTTTTTCGGTCGGCGTTAATTTTCGTAATTTAGGTTTATAGTTACTGGAAAAAGGTGTACCGGTATATTATTTATGCAAAATAAATTTTGTAACTTTATATATATAATTAAATGTTACATAATTAACTTTCGGATCTCGTTTTTTAACTTAAACGGCTAAGTTTATTCTTGCTTTTTTTATAAGCTGTTTTATATTATTAATGTTAAAAAATAATTAAATAAAGTTTAATAGTTAAAATATGTTAAAAACCGTCCAGAGTACTTGTACGTCCGGAGTACTTATATAGTACATTATTATTAAAATTATATAAAAGCTTAATATCCCGATTAATAATTAAAACTTTATTAATATAACGGGTTACAAGTTTAAAAAAATAATCGTATTTAATGCAGTTAAAACTTTACGACGTTAAATAAAAATATGTTTAAACTTATGTATATTTTGCTTAACCTCACGATTAACAGGCTTAACATTATTAAAACTTAGTAACTTAATACTTAGTTCAAAATATTTCGTAATAAATATTTCTTTTATAAAATTAACAAATTTACCTGGATCTGTGTTTCCACGAAAACCTTAAGTACTACGTAAATCTATTAACTTACGGAAATTTATAATAATATTAATTAGAACGACAAAAATAACTATGTATATATTAGGTCTTAAAAATAAATATAATCAGAAAAGGAAAGTTAATATAATTTATAAAAAGAAAGTTATAAAAGAAATGTAAGTATAAAAACCATTATATAATTAATTAAAAAACATACTAACGACTATATCTTTTTTTATACAGTATCGGATAAAATTATTAGAAATTTTCTCGGCGTATACGTTTTTTATGGCAAAATTTAATGCGCTAACCTTATATATACCTGATTAATTATATATATAATTGGTTGTTATTTTTTAACGAATTTCTGCACTTATATAACTTAATATCTACAACCTACTTATATTACTATATGCTATAGCCAGCGAGATATAGCATGGTAGCTAATTTATTGGCGCTATAAACGAAGATTTTAAGCTAAAAAACAAGGAAAAAAAGGCAGAGTCGCAAAATGCGTAAAAATTTACAAATGTCCCTATTCTTTATATGGCAAGTAACTGGTTTATATGGCAGCTATCAGCTCTATACAACGGTTACCAGCTTTACGGTTTAATCCTGGTAGTTGCCGTTATATTACCTTTTCCTAAAAATTTATATGCGATTAAAAGAAATATGCAAATTTTTATTAAATATAAATACCGTTTCTTTTTTATTAATCCGGTTTTTACTTTCGCGGCCTTATTATTATCGGGGTAATTTTCGTTAATTACGTCGGTAACTATTATACATATTTATTTTTATAAATAAACCGGTAATTTAAGTACTTTAAGATATTTTATATAAAATCGTTTTATTACGATTAAAACGTTTTTAAAGTTAATTATAAAATATTATATTTCGACGGAATTATAATATTTTTATTTAATTTAATATTATAACTTTTTATAACGTCCCTTAAATTTTAATTATTCGATTTATTTTATTTTAAATTTTAATATACCGTTAATATTTTTAATAACGGTAATATTTAAGTTTATTATAATAATAAGTTATCGTTAATTTTACGTAATTAATCGGCCTAAAATAAATAAATTATTTTATAATTTTTCAATCAATTAAAAACAAGATGATATCCGCATTTTTTTATAATTTTAAAAAATTTCATTTATTTTAAATTTAAATAACTAATTAATATTTATATTGTAAAATCTTTTTTACGAAAAAAAACTTTATTACCCATTTTAAAATTAATTAAACGACGTTTTTTATTAATTTACGTCTTTTAAAATTTTTACGTTTTTAATGCGGTTTTTTTCGTAAAGGTTTAAACGTTTTTAATTTATTTAACGATTATTAATACTAATTAAATTAATTCGGTTTTTATTTTTATTATATCCAAATTTAACAAAAATAAATTTCGGATATTTTTGTTTAATAGAATTTTTAACGGAATTATATTAATTAACGAATATTATAAAAAATTATACGTAAAATTTAATACCGGTATATATATATTTTAATCGTTTTAATATTTATCGATATAAAAATATAAACGTTAATTTAATTTTTAATTCGTAAATTTAATATTTTTTTAAGTTTACGGATATAAAACGTTTTCGTAACGGTATTTTATACCGGTAAATTCGTTTAATTTCACCAAAACTTAAAGAATAAATTATTTTACGTTATTATTAATTTAAATAACGAACATTTTAAGGAAATAATATAAATATCGATAATATCGGTTATTTAAGGTCTCGGCGGTATTAATCTTTTTACTTAATAAGGTTATTATAATTTAGCTAAATTTATCGATAAACGTTTATATATAATTATAATCGTAACCGTTTTTAGGTATATTTTTTCCGTCGACGACAACGTAATTTTAAGCATTATTCGGAATAAAGAAAAAATAAAAAAGTTCTGGAATTTTATTTCGAAACGTTTTATTTTGACGGTAATTATAATAATTTCAAATATATTATTAAATATTTTACTTAAGTTAAGGCTAAATATATTACCGTATTATTATTTTAATTATTTTATTTTAATTAAAATATATAAATATTTTAAATACGTAAATTTTATAAATAAATACGGTACGGAAAAAAATAAATTTATTAATTAATTTTTCGAATATTATTAATTTATTATTTTTTTTATTTAAGTTTTATATTTTATTTTCGTAACGAATAAAGTTAAAAAGCTTAATATTTTACGAAATATTTTCGATTTATACCTTAATCGGTATTTCGTTAATAATAACGAAAAAAAAATTAAATTATTTTATCAAAATTATAACTTAATTTTTTTCCAATTTTTTCCAATTTTAATTATAAATAAATTTACCCATTTTCGTAATAAGATATCCGCGGCGATATTTCTTTTATTAAATTAATATTAAAAGGTAATATCGAAATTAAAAGAAAAATTAGTTTATCGAATTTAACGTATAAAAGATGCATTTATTCGTAAAATATAATAAGGTTTAATAATCGGTAATAATAAAAATTTTTTATTTTTAAAGTTTAAGGTAATAATAATCGAAAGTTTAAATTATAATAAATAATTTTTGGTTTTAAATAAAATACGCCTTTTTTATTAAGGTTATAATTTTCGAAACATATTTTCTAAATTTCTATTCGTTATTTTTTTATTATTATTAAATAATACCTTTAATTACGTTACGGAATCCGTTTATTTCTATTTTAATCGATCGGTTAAATCGAAAAAAAGCAAAATTAAAGTTTTATAAATAAACCGTTTTATTTTTTCTAAAATAATTTATTATTCGGATTTTATTACAAAAAAAGCATCTTTTTTTTAATAAACGGTTTAATAATTTGGTTATACCGTTTTTATAATAATAAAATATTCGTATATAATTATAAAATCTTATAAATAAACGGATTACGGTACGGTTATTAAAATTTTTAAATTTTTATTTTTAAATTATTTAAATTTTAATTAAAGTAATAAAAATATTTACCTTTATTTTTATAATAATATCGAAATAATTTATACTTTTAACGTTAAATCGGAACTTTTTAATATGTTTTTAAAATTAATTTTATATAACTAATAAATAGCTTTTTCGTAACATTTTTAATATTCTTTTTTAAAGCCGAAATAAATTAATACGTCGTTAACATAAATATTTACGTAATAATTAAAAAGTTTATATAATTAAATATTAATAAATAATGATTATTAAATAAAACTTATTTTTAATTTAAATAAAAATACTTTTTATTAAAACGATTTTTAACGGATTTTAAATATTATTAGATATTTCGATTTAATAACGATACAAAATTTATAAAACGCTTAAATAATATCGATTTTAATAAAACGTTTAATATTTCGGTAATTAAATAGAATACCGTTAAATAAAAAGGTTAAAATAAAGTAATTTTTTAAAAATTAATTTTTTTAACGGTAATCGATATAAAACCGTTATTTCGATAAATAAGGTTTTAAAGCAAATAGAATTAAAGCGGTATTTTTTCGTATACATAATTTAATAAAATTTAGTTTTAATAATTTATTTACTACTTTTTTTTAATAGAAAATATTAAATAGGCGTCCGATAAATAAGGGGTCCAAATATAGATATCTGCCGGTCAAGTTCCAGAATTACGTTATGGCCAGGTCGGAAATTTAAAAAAATATTAATCTTTTTTTTCGAAAAATTTTTTTCTAAATAGGCAAAAAGTTTTAATAAAAACTTCCGGATTCGTTTTACGTATTCCGGATCCTTATTTTCGGAAAAAAGGATTTTTTAGCCGTTATATTTTCTACTTTTACAAAACGGTTAACGTTATAACGTTCCATTTTTTATTTTAAAAAAAAATTTCTTAAAATAACGGAAATTTGCTTTATTGTTTTATACGGAAATCGGGTTTTAATTTATTCGTTAATAAAGCGATAACTGTGTTATTTTTAACGATTTTTATTGCGAAATTAATTAGCTTGGTATTGTATATAATCGGTTTAATATCGTATATATCCGGTATATCTTTTTTATTTAATATATTTAACGAAATAATAAATACGGATACGGATATTAATATAGGGCTATTTTGGGTTTTTTTTTATAAACGTCGGAAAATTTAATATTACTTATCGGCTTTTTTTATAATGCGGTTACGTTAATTAACGTTTTCTTAAACCTTGAAATTAACGTACCCGTTTAGCAAATATCGGGCTAGGAATTTAATCATTAATAAAAATTTACTAAAGTTAAAAATTTATCGGGTTAAATAATATTTTTATTTTTATAATTTAATAATAAATGATATTTTTTTATTTAATTAAAACCGTTAGAGATATCGTATTTAGTATTTATAATTTAAAAAATTTAATCGGAAAAACGTTATCCGTTAATTTCGAATATTATAATTATTTAAACTTTTATTTGACCGGTAAGTCATTTTTGGTAATTGTGTAATTAAATTAATTTTTTTAACCGGATAATATAAATTTATAATCTTTTTTTCGTTTATTTAACAAAAAAAGGTTAACGAAAAGTTAGGTTTATGCTTTAATATTATAAAAAGCGGTAATATATAAGTTAATTTTTATTTATTAAAATTTACGTAATTTTAATAAAAACTTTATATTCTCTAAGGTTATTTATTTCCGTTATTATTAACATAAGGAAAATTATCGAGAAGTTTTCCGACGGTTTTAATTTTTTTTTCCGATTTATCGTAATTAAACGAATTCTTTATTATTTTTACCGTAATAACCTTTTTTTTATTAAGGTAATTACTAACTTTTTATTCCGTTTTGCTATAATTAAAATACGTACCAATTTTTTAATAATTTCTTTTTTAATTTTCGATAAAAATTTACCGGTATTACCCGAAGTTTTTAATTTACCGGAATTATTATTTAAACGGAATTTTTAGTTTTTAGTTTTTAAATTATTATTATTAAGGTTATTTAATTAAAATTTACGCTTTTATTAACATTTTTTATAAAAGAATTCATTATTAAAAATAATTATGATAATGTAATTATAAAACTTTTCGTAAATAATATTAAAATTATAGCTATTTTTAAAAAACCGTAAATCAAAATTTGAAAAAATATATTTAAATAAAATATATTTTTATTCGTTTTTAACGATTTTGGCCTTTTAAACGAAAATATTAAACTTAAAAATGAAATCGTAAATATTTTAATTTTTACCGGGTTTAAAGATAAAGGTTCAAAAAGTTTTTTTAAAAACGGAAGTTTAATTTAAATCGTAATACGATAATTTTAATACTTAAATTATTTTAGTTACGTAAAAAAAAGATTACGTAATTAATCTTTAACGAATTTGAATTACTTATTTATTTTTAAAAAAATAATTTATTAAATAAATTATACGAAATTTTTCCTTTCGAAAAATTAATTGATTTATTTCGAATTTATTTGAAATTTTACGGACCTAGGTATTAAATTTAGTTTTATTACCGTAAAACTTAATTAAGCTATTAATATCAACCTTTTTCTTACGGTTATAATTAAAATTTACGTTATTATTTTGCGCAAATTTACGGAAAACGGGTTATGCCGTTATATTAATAAGGCGAAATATATTTTTATTACCGAAAATATTATTAATTATATTTTTTCGACGAAGGCGGTCGGCGTAATCGGAAAAAGTAAAAAAATAATAATTTTGTTTGGCTTAAAAGTAAGCAATTTCGTCGCAAAGTTTTTAAAGTTCTCCCTAAACATCCTGGTTATTGTTAACCATCTCGTTAATTAGCTACCTATCGAAATCGGTTTCTAAGTCATTATGGTTTTGGTTTTAAACTAATAAACCTTTTATTTTTACGGATTCGGTTTTACTTTACGGTATGTGGTTTTCTACCGTTTTTTAAAAAAAAATATTCGTTATTTTTTTATACTTTAATTTAGGTTTTAAAAAAGTATTTCGTTTTTTACATTCTTAATTTTACCTTTAATAATCTAAATTATTCTAAACGTCGATTAACTAATAAATAATCTTTCCTAATAAATATTTAGTCTTAATACTAATTAATCTGGATCTTGGTTTTAGGTCTAATTTAAGACGCGTTATTTTTCGTTATTCCGTATCGACATAAAGAAAAATATAATATCTTATTTATTAATCGTTAAGCCAGCGAAAAAGGAAATAAGCTTAAAATAATATTACGGCCAGCGAAATATAACATAGTAATTAATTTATTGGCATTATAAACGAAGATTCTAAACTAAAAAAAAAAAAAAAAAAGTTATAAAATGCGTATAAATTTACAAATATCCCCACTTTTTGTATGGCAGATAGCTGGTTCATATGGCAGCTGTCAGCCCTATATAACGGTTGCCAGCCTCACGGTTTGATCCTGGTGGCTGCCGTCACACTATATATTTACACCTAAACATAAATATATTTATATCTATATATATTTACAAACTATATATTACTTTTATTTATTATTATTGCGCTTAATTATTATAAACTACCTTAATCGTATTTATATATCCAGATCAACCCAGCACCAGTTATTATATCATCGTCTAAAAAGCGTATTATATAGGGTAAAAACGAAAAATTCAAAAAATTAAACATATTGTATTTTAAAGATTTCAGTTAATCCGCTAATATATCTATAGAGGATATCGATAATATAAACCGCGTACTACGCAAAATGCATAATAAAAATCGCAGCCCCCATCCCCTTATAATACCACCTCCGGAGTTCCACTTTAATCGGTTTATTCCTATTACCCTATATAATAAAGGTGGTAACCGTTTATAACAAAAGTGTGACGGCTATAAGCTTAACCAACTAATAAACCTAGTCGTACGGTTTATGTTAACAGTAATATTATAAGAATTTAAATAATAAGATAATAGTTACGTTTAATAATAATAGATAACCGTAGGTAATTTGGGTAATTAATTATTATTATAAGTTAATGTTATTTAAGTTATAGAAATAAAGAATATATATATATTTATTTCGATTCGATATATTCGAGCTAGTTCGATTTATTTATAATGCTTAAGTTTCGTTAAGCCCGTCGAGCTCGTCGAGCCATTTTTTTGTTTGATTAATTCGGAGCGTTAAGCTTTATTTTTTTTCATTAAACTTATCGAACCGGTTACGTAACTTAAGATTTTTTATCGGAAATATTTATATATTTTTCGACCGTTTAGTAATAAGCTAAATCCTTAAGTTATAATATAATTTTTTTCCTTTTAGGATTTTTGCCTTTAAAAATTAATTTCTTTATCGCATTTCTTAGTAAGTAAATCTTTTAATTACTTTATTTTATAACTTAATTATTATATTTAATCGAATTAAAAAGTAACGATTTTATCGTAAACGTAATAACATTTTAATTTTGTCGGAACGAATTAACCGTTTTAATTTTAATATATTCTTTAACCTTTTTTATTTTCGTTATAATTTTAAAAACGAAATTTATAAAATTTATTTTAATATTAGAAAATGCTTTTATTATATTAAGTATATTAATCCTTATAATCTTTTTGGTTTTTCCGAATTAAAATATCGGAAATTAATAAATAAAAAAAACCAATCAAAGTTTTAAGAACGTTTTATCGAAAAAGAATTATTTAAGGCTTAATAATACTTTAATGATTTATTTAATCGTTTAGCCCGGTTACGGAATTGAAAAAAGTTATTATAATAATGTAAAATCGAAATATTACGTTAGGAAATTTAAAGTGTTACGGCCAGCGAAATATAGCATGATAGCTAGTTTATTGGCGCTATAAACAAAGATTTTAAGCTAAAGAAAAGAAGGAAGGAAAGGCAGAGTTACGAAATGCGTGAAGATTTACAAATGTCCCCACTTTATATATGGCAAGTGGCTAGTTCGTGTGGCAGCTATCAGTCCCATGTGACGGTTGCCAGCCTTACGGTTTGATCCTGGTAGCGGCTGCCGTTATATTACCCTTTCCTAAAAACTTGTATACGATTAAAAAGAATATATAAGTTTTTGTTAATTATAAATACCGTTTTTTCCTTATTAATTCGGTTCTTATTTTCGCGGCCTTATTATTATTAGGATAATTTTCGTTAATTTCGTCGGCCGTTATTACGCGTATCCATTTTTGCAAATGGATCGGTAATTTAAATACTTTAAAATATTCCGTATAAAATCGTTTTACCACGATCGATACGTTTTTAAAATTGGTTACGGAATATTATGTTTTATCGGGATCGTAACCTTTTTATTCGGCTTAATATTATAACTTTTTATGGCGTCCGTTAAGTTTTAACTATTTAATTTATTTTATTTCTAATTTTGGTTTACCGTTAATTTTTTTAAGTAACGGTAATATTTGGGTTTATTAAAGTAACGGGTTATCGTCGGCTTTACGTAACCGATTAATATAAAATAAATTAATTATTTTGTAACTCGGCGGCAAATCGAAAACGAAATTATATCCGCGTTTTTTTATAACTTTAAAAAATTCCATTTATTATAAATTTAAGTAAATAATTAATATTTACGTTATAAAACTTTTTTTACGGAAAAAAACTTTATTATTAACTTTAAAATCGATTAAGTAACGTTTTTTTATTAATTTTTACTTTTTAACGTTTTTATATTTTTAACGTAATTTTTTTCGCAAACGTTTAAACGTTTTTAATTTATTTAACGATTATTAATACCCGTTAAATTAATTCGATTTTTATTTTTATTATATCCAAATTTAGCGATAATAAATTCCGGATATTTTTATTTAATATAACTTTTAATAGGATTATATTAATCGATAAATATTATAATAAATTATACGCGAAATTTAATGCCGGTAAATATACGTTTTAATTATTTTGGTACTTATCGATATAAAAACGTAAATATTAATTTAATTTTTAATTCGTAAATTCGATAATTTTTTAAGTTTACGGATATAAAATATTTCCGTAACGATATTTTATACCGGTAAATTCGTTTAATTTAATTAGAAATTAAAAGATAAATTATTTTGCGTTATCGTTAATTTAGATAACGGGTATTTTAAGGAAACGATATAAATATTGATAATATCGGCTAGCCAAGGTTTCGGTAATATTAATCTTTTTATTTAACAAAATTATTATAATTTTGTTAAATTTATTAATAAACGTTTATATATAATTATAACCGTAGCAATTTTTTGGCATATTCTTTCCGTTAACGGCGACATAATCCCAAATATTATTCGGAATAAAAAAAAGGTAAAAAAGTTCCGGGGTTTTATTTCGAAACGTTTTGTTTTAACGATAATTATAACAATTCCAAATATATTATCGGATATTTTATTTAAACCGGGATTAAATATATTTCCATATTAACATTTTAATTATTTTATTCTGGCCAAAATACGTAAATATTTTAAATACGTAAATTTTGCGGATTAATACGGTACGGAAAAAAATACGACCGTTAATTATTTTTTTAAATATTATTAACTTATTATTTTTTTTGCCTAAATTTTGTATTTCGTTTTCGTAACGGATAAGGTTAATTAAGTCGGTATTTTATAAAATATTTTCGATTCGTACCTTAGCCGGTATTTCGTTAATAGCAGCAATAAAAAAGTTTAATTATTTTTGTAAAATTAAAATTAAAATTTTTTCCTTTTTTTTTCGGGCTTTAATTATAAGTAATTTTACCGTTTTTCGTAATAAGGTATCCGCGGTAATATTTTTTTTGCTAAATTAATATTAGAAGGTAGTATTAAAATTAAAAAAGAAATTAACTTATCGAATTTAACGCGTAAAAAAAACGCGTTTATTTATAAAATATAATAAAATTTGGTAATCGGTAATAATAAAAAACTTTTATTTTTAAAATTTAAAATAATAATATTCGAAAGTTTAAATTATAATAAATAGTTTTCGATTTTAAATAAGATACGCCCTTTTTACTAGGATTATAATTTTCGAAAAATATTTTACGGGTTTTTATTCGTTATTTTTTTGTTATTGTTAAATAATATTTCCAGTTACGTTACGGAATACGTTTATCTTTATTTTGGTTAATCGGCCCGGTCGAAAAAAGGCCAAAATTAAGGCTTCGTAAACGAGCCGTTTTATTTTTTCGAAGGCCCTTTTTTATTCGGGTTTTATTATAAAAAAAACATCTTTTTTTAATAAATAATTTAATAATTCGGTTATACCGCTTTTATAATCACAAAATATTCGTACGTAATTATAAAATCTTATAAATAAACGGATTACGATACGGTTATTAAAGTTTTTAAATTTTTATTTTTAAATTACTTTAATTTTAATTAAATCGATAAAAATATTTACGTTTATTTTTATAATAATACCGAAATAATCCATTTTTTTAATATTAAACCGGAACTTTTTAATATCTTTTTAAAAGTAAATTTTATATAACCGGTAAATAACTTTTTCGTAATATTTTTAATATTTTTTTTTAAAGCCGGAATAAATTAATACGTTATCGGCATAAACGTTTACGTAATAATCGAAAAATCTATATAATTAGGTATTAATAAACGATTATTATTAAATAAGCTTTATTTTTAATCTAAATAAAAATATTTTTTATTAAAATGTTTTTTAACGGGTTTTAAATATTATTAAATATTCCGATTTAATAACGATACGAAATTTATAAAATACCTAAATAATATCGATTTTAATAAAACGTTTAACGTTTCGGTAATTAAATATAATACCGTTAAATAAAAAGGTTAAAATAAAGTAATTTTTTAAATATTAATTTTTTTAACGATAATCGATATAAAACCGGCATTTTAACGAATAAAGTTTTAAGGCAAATAAAATTAAGGCGGCGTTTTTTCGTATATATAATTCGATAAAGTTTATTTTTAATAATTTATTTATTATTTTTTTTAACGGAAAATATTAAACAGGCGTTTTATAAATAAAAAAGTCCAAAAATGGGTATCGGCCGGTCGAATTTTAAAATTACGTTATGGCCAAGTTAAAAATTTAAAAAAATATTAACTTTTTTTTTAAAAAAAAAATTTTTAAATAAGCAAAAAGTTTTAATAAAAACTTCCGGATTCGTTTTACGTATTCCAAATCCTTATTTTCGGGAAAAGAAATTCTTTAACCGTTATATATCTTCCAATTTTTTAAAACGGTTATTATTATAACGTTTAATTTTTTATTTTTTAAAAAAATAACTTTTTAAAATAACGGATATTTATTTTATCGTTCCGTACGGAAATTTATTTTTAACTTGTTCGTTAATAAAATAATAATTATATTATTTTTAATAATTTTTATAACGAAAATGGTCGGTTTAATATTATATACGTCCGGTATATCTTTTTTATTTATTATATTTAACGGAATAACAGATATAGATATTAAAATAAAATCGGTTTCGGATTTTCTTTTATAAACGTTAAAAAATTTGGTATTATTTATCGGCCTTTTTTATAACGTAATCGCGGCAATAAACGTTTTTTTAAACTTTAAGGTCGACGTACCCGTTTAATAAATATCGGGCTGGAAATTTAATCGTTAATAAAAACTTGGCCAAAATTGATAAGTTATTAAACTAAATAATATTTTTTTTTTATAATCTAATAATAAATTATATTTTTCCATTTAATCGAAACCGATAAAAATATTATATTTAATATTTATAATTTAAAAAACTTAATTAAAAAAATATTATCCGTTAATTTTTAATATTATAATTATTTAAGTTTTTATTTAACCGGCGGGATATTTTTAATAATTTTATAATTAAATTAATATTTTTAATTAAATAATACAAACTTATAATTATTTTTTCGTTTATTTAACGAAAAAAAAATTAACAAAAAGTTAAATTAATATTCCGGTATTATAAAAAATAATAATATATAAATTAATTTTATTTATTTAAATTTACGTAATTTTAATAAAAACTTTATATTTTTTAAAATTATTTATTTCCGTTATTATTAATATAAAAAAAATTATTA
>QJOA01000973.1:0-17653 GCA_004155915.1 Monosporascus sp. CRB-9-2
TAGGAGAGCCAAAAACGGCTTACTAATCTTATTTCTCAAGCTCATGCTCCTGGTGAGATACGCCATGCGCCAGAGAATCCAGGCAGCCCATCCCTTCAGTTCATCCGCACTGCTCTGGTGAATGGCCGTCCAGCTCCCTAGGTACGTCATAGTGCCCCAGTTGCGAAATCGAAATTCCTTCTCGTTAGTGTCGCCTCTGTTGAGCCTTTTTGCGAGATATGTAGCCTTTTGACTGGCAACCTGGGCAGTAGCGGGAAGAGCCGCCCCTACATCACAATTTAGGGTCAGTATTCCCCTGAGTGTTTGTCGGGCTAGGGCTCAGAATTCCCGAAAATTTTTCTAAAGTCGGTATGGGTAGTTAAGTGGCATTGTATAGCGAATCTCCATGCAGACTATGTGAAGAAGATAAGGGACCATAGGTACTCACCTGGTATGACTGCACAGTCGCCGATGGCATAGACATCGACCAACGGACCGGCATGTAGATTGTGCAAGCTGGGCTCTGACTTTGCTGTTCGTGGGGTTACGTTCACGCGGAGATATGAATCTGTGATGAGGCCCCCAGTCCTAGGATCTGCTTCTAGCTGTACTTCAACTGGCGACTTCACGTCTGGTGTGGTTGGTGGCGCCGTAAATTTCTTACAGCTTAATTTCTCGACGAGGGGATTCTGCATCAGACCGGTGCTCCAGACCACGATGCCAGCGCTAATCTCTTCAACTCCGTATTCTTTTATCTTTAGCTTGAAGCAGCCTTCACACTCGCTATCGGGCCGAATGCGCGTCAAATGGTGCCCTGTCTTCACAGAGATACCTTCCCTTCTAAAGGTGTCCATGGCATACTGAGCCAGAGTTTGGTCGAACATTGGAAGGACCTTTTGAGCCACATCAAAGACTGTGATACGGACGAATCTCATCAACTCGGGATATATCCGGGAGAGATCCTCCTTTACCAGATCATGGAGCTCAGCGGCGAATTCAATACCCGTCGGTCCACCACCGACTATGGCAAAATACAGCAGTTTTCGCCGTTCTTCATCCGTTGTCAGGGGTAGAGCAGCCTTTTCAAAGAGCTGCAATACTTTCATCCGTATTTTGCGGGCGTCACCGATATCGCGTAGGAAGTTGGCATGTTCCTTGACACCCTCAATACCAAAGGTCTGGCTGTAGGATCCAACAGCGATAACGAGTTTATCGTATGTAACTTCAAACATCGGCCCCTTTTCCGAGGCTTCAGATGAGTGCTTCACCATCAAGCGGGTCCTCGACGCGAGATCATCTGAGGTGTTTGCCTCCACGCGAATGGTCTTGCGCGCAAAGTCTATATCGTCAGCCCAGCCCTGGTAGAAGCCGTCGAGACCGAGACGTCTCACTGGCTCAAGGACAGCCCGCATTTCTAGTGTGCCAACAGCAGTCCCTGCTAGCAGTGGAGTAAAGACGAAGTAAGATCGAGGGGAGATCATGATGCGGTCAAACTTGTTGGGGTTGAGAGATCTAGCAAATGTGTACCCAGCCCAACCTGATCCCAGGATAACAACACGTTCCTTTCGATCTGGAACAGTCGCCAGAGTTGCTCTCCCCGAGGGATGGGACAGGGTAGATGGCATACTGGATGCATCTGGCTTACCCGGCACCGCCCTGCTGCCCATGAAAGGTTGCCCACGTGGCCGCCTTGCGGCGGCGCCACGCCCGAACAATGCTGGGACAGCACCTCTGGAAGCTGCCATCCCTAGTTGGTTGCTCCTAGATCTAGCGCTAGGATATATAAAGTGCATATCCACGGAGATGATAAAGAAAACGTGTTAATTCGAAATCTCAAAGCGTGGTACGGATCAATTCAGAGCTGAGAATACGAGGCGGAGGGGACTAAGTCGAAAAGGCACATGCATGGTAGATGTCGGGTGGTGAACGAGTTTCTTTTAAGGGAATGATGTCAGATTGACGGACATGGATAGGAGACTAGATAAGCAGCTGCTATCTAAACCAAAGCCCACACCCAGCGTAACATGCTTTTTCCATCTTAGAAAGGGCACCTTTTTTAGGAGCGTTGATTCGGGCTATATGATTTTTTCTAGACGGGCTATGATTCCACATTTGCCAGCTGCCTGCTATACGTTTATAGTTCCGGTACTTTTCTATTTTCCACTTATATTAGAACATTTTAAAACGTGCCTGATTTCTTATAATTGCTTTATATCGCCTTATTATTACTATAAATAATATTGTATATAAATTATAGTTTTTAAAGTATTTATATTTTTATTTTAATAATTATTATTATTAAATAATATAATATGTAAATAAGCGAACTTTGTAATTAAGTAAAATCTTTTATTTCTTACTAATTTATTTAACTTTAATAATAAATACTTTAATATTAATAATATAAAATATTCTATAAAAAAGCTAAAATAAGCTTAGTATTTAAATTAAAACTCGAAATTTTAAATTTAATTTTAAAAAGTTATATTTTATATATAACGTTTCCGAATTGATTATAAAAACCCGATATTGCGATCGATGCGCTAGGATTAATATTACCTTTAATTTGTAGAAATTTCGTAAATTAAAAAAGAATTATTAGTAAAATAAAATTTTAGTTTAAATACGTAAATATTAAAAATCCTGTTTTAATACGTTAAATTTATAACGAGTATATTATTTACTTAACGTATTATAATAGGTTTTTATACGTCGTACTTAACATAATAGCTTAAAAAAATTGAAAAATATTTTATAAATAATTTCATTTTATATAAATTATAATTACGAAATACGATAACGTTATATATAAGTAGTCTAGATGTATAAATAGTTTGAATGGTTTTTAGCACTTTATAATAATAAACATAAAGAACTTTATAATATTATATCGCATTAATTTAGATTAATTAAGTTTTTTTCGTTAAGCGTTTTTATAGCTTCTTTATAAGACGCGTATTGTGTCCGGGCTTGCTGTAAGCGTTATGTTACCGTTTTTTAGTTTTAACCCTTTTATAATAATTGTTTTTAGCCGTTATTAGCAGCATCTTTTTATTACCCCTTTTTTTTGATTAGAAAAGCTTATTTCTTCTGTAGAATACAAGGTCGAATGGGTTCAAGCCTTATTTTCTAGGCTGAGCCAAATATACAAAAAATCATTACACGATATAATTTGTCCGATAGATATTATATTTAATATTTTCGAATACGATAACTGAATAATAGTCTTTACGGTTAGGATATATTAATACCTTAATCCTATAGAGCCTCTTTTTGAAACCTACGAATCGTTTGTATAATAAGTGTTTTTTTTTTTTTTTAAAAAAAGTTTGATCTGTGATTTATAACGTTTGCTTAAAATACAGTTTGTTTTACGTAATTAAACGTTTTTTGCCCCCTCCCCAAAAAACCGATTTAATGCAGAAGTAATATATAATTTTTCGTTATAAAATTAATAGATCTAAGTATTTTTATCGGCGGGCTACTTTAATAATTTTCTTGTTTTTTATTTATAAACTATGTTTTAATTTTAATATTTAACGGATATTTTTCAAGGTTTCTGTAAACGAAAAATTAAAACCGGCGAAAGTTAACAAAAGAACGGTGGGCGTAAATATAATTAAAAAACTGTAAAGTTTACAAAGAAGATTATCAAAATCGAAGATAACAAGGCCAATTTTTATAAATTTGAATTTAATATTATTGGATATTATAAAAGTTTTGAATGCGTTATAAAAGCCGGGGAATTTTTTTCCTTTAATAATATAAATTTAATAACATTATATGAAGTTTCCGATATAGAATAAACAAAGGCTTTTTTTAAAGAGAAAATATATATTAAAAAGTTAAAACAGATACGAAAGATTTACCGGTATATATTACGTAATAATGTTATAGTTAGTATAATATTCTTCGAATTTTATCGCATAATAATTTTTGTATCGATATAAATAAAAACCCCTTTCGATTTTGTCGTATATATTCGAATATATTCATTAATATACCAAACTTATTTTAAATTTAATTTATCTATTATTGATTTATTATGATTTAAATGGAATTTTATCTAACTATTAATAATAAATTATTACGAAAAAATTTAATTTTTTCAGTTATAATAATAAATAATTTAAAAATTTAAACTTATTTTTTATCTCTTCTTAAAAAGGTGTAACCCTTTAAACAAAATTTGATAAAAGAATAGATCGCTACCTTAGTTTCTAGGCCTTATTATGTCCATTCCTTTCGCAACTTTTACTTACGTCGATTTTTGTCGAGGTTTAAGACAGTTTTCGCAATCCGGAGCAGCCGGGCAAATTATTGTTCGTAATTTTCCTTATATCGTTTCAAAATTGAAACGTCGAAATTTTTAAGCTTCTTATTATTTTTCCCTTTTAATTTAGTTAATAATTTTTTATAATCGTTATATTTTCCGATATCCGCTTTTGAAAAATAATTACCATTATTTTTTGCAAATTAAATCGTATCCGAAAATTAAAAGGCGAAATTAACTTTTTAAAATGTTTTTTTAAATCGATAATAATATAAATAATTTTAACTGGTTCGGTAATCTTATAGAAATTATATACCGTTAATAAGACAGTTTTTATAAGAATTTTTCTACTATAAATACCGGTGTTATATATTCGGATTTACGCGGTATATTATTTTAAATAATTCGAAAGTTATCGTAAAAACGATCAAACCGTAAAATTGGCAAGTATTCGGGCAAATACTAATTCTTTATACGCAGTTAAGGTTTACCGTTAGAGTTTGTCTTTAAAATTTACTTTTAAGGTTTATTTTTAAAATTTATTATACAAACCTTAATATTTTTAAGTTATACAAGATCGAATAGATTTAAGCCTTATTTTCCAGGCTAAGCCAAATACATAAAAAATTGTTATACGATATAATTTGTACGATAAATATTAACGTGCCATATAAGCTCGAGAGCTAAATAAGCTTGCGAGCCGTTCTTATTAACCTTTTAACTACTTTATTTCAATTATTAAATTCTTAATATTAATAATATAAGATGCTTGAAAAAAAATTTTAGGATAAATTTAGCTATTTAGGTTAAAAAGAAAACCGGAAGTTAAGCTTTAAAAAATATATATATATATATAATATTTCCGAATTTATTTTAAAAGCCCGATATTACGATTAATCCGCCCGAGCCGATATTATTTTTTAATTACGAAAATTAACGTCGACGACAAAGAATTTATTATCGAAAAGGTTTTTAATTTTAATACGTAAACGTTTTTTAACCGACTTTAATAAGGTAAAAATATAATTAATATATTGCTAATTTAACGCGTTACAAAACGTATTAAAATTAATTAGCGGGGATATACCCACTTCCTGAATTAGGATTTTTAACGGCAACCAATATTAGAAATTCGATAACAAAACCACGTTAAAATATGAAAATAAGATTTCTTAGTATTATATAAAATAATTTATAAATATTTTAATAAAGTAAAAGCTTTATTAAAATATATATTATATAACGTATAAAAAAGAAGGTATTATAAGGAAAAAAAATATTAAATTTAAAAAACATATTTTTAAGTATATAAGGTCGAATAAGTTTAAGCCTTATTTTCCAGGTTAAACCAAATATATAAAAAATTATTATACGATATAATTTATACGATAAATATTATATTTAATATTTTCGAATATAATAATTAATTAATAATTTTACGGTTAGGATAAATTAATACCTTAGTTTTATAAAGCTTTACTTTAAAGCCGATTAATACGTAATTACCGATAAGTTTCGACCTTAGTAAACTTTATACCCGTTAGCTTTACGGTTCGGTAAGGTTAAATAATATAACTTAAAAAATATTAAACTTTATGCGGTAAACCTTAAGAATAAACCTTAAAGGCAAACTTTAAAAGTAAACCTTAACGGCAAACTTTAATTACGTATAAAAAGCTGGCATCTTTCCGAGCCTTCGTTAATTTCGATCGTTTTTATAATTTCTCGAATTACCCAAAACATTATATTACGGAAGTCCGGATATATGATACCGGTAATTTATAGCTGTAAAATTACCATTAAAACCGTTTTATTAACGGTATAAAATTACCAAAAAATTACCGGACGAATTAAAATTATTAATATTATTATTGATCTAAAAAACTTTTCCCAAAATAATTAATTTCGGCTTTTAATTTTCGGATACGATTTAATTTACGAAAATAATAATAATCGATTTTTATAAAAACGTATGCCGGAAAGTATAACGATTATGGCAAGATTATTAGCGAAACTGGAAGGGGAAAATAATGGCAAGCTTAAGGACTTCGAAGTTTAAATTTTAGAACGATGCAAGCTAAAGAAGTTATTTTTAAATATAATTAAGAATTTTTTAAAGTTAATAATTTTATATTAAAAGTAAAATATAATAAAAAATAGTAAAGCTTTATAATATGCACGTTATATTTTAATTTATTTCTTAAACTCAATCGATTTAAATTTAACATATTATATAAAAAAGTTACAGATTTAATTTATATATATATTAATAATATAAATTGTATAACGTGCTATATAAGCGAGCTGTACGTATAAGTAAGCTATATACTTTTTTATTATTTTAACTATTTAACTTTAATTATTTATTTTTTAATAACCATAACATAAAACGGCTTATAAAAAAAGCAAAAATAAACCTAGCCGTTTAAGCTAAAAAATAAAATCAAAAATTTAGTTATTTAAAGTTTAATTTTATTTATGAAGTTCCATTTATTACCTTAAAAAAGCGAATTAAAGGTAAACGCGCCCGATTTAATAGCGTCTTTAATTTGCGTAAATTAACGTTAACCGAAAAAAAAATTTTATTATCAATAAAATCCTTAATCTAAATATGCGAACGTTTTTTGTCCGACTTTAATACGTTAAAGATATGGCCAATATATTATTAGCTTAACGCGTTATAAAACGCGTAAAAATTAATTAGGTATCGAATTTTGTTAACCGGTAAAAAAAACTTTAAACGTATTTAAATTAAAGTATTAATTATTAACGGATTTTATGCAAAAATTTAAAAATATTTCGTAAATAATTTAAGCTTATCCGGGTTATAATAACAAAATACGGTATTATAAAAAAAGATATTTATAACTTTAACGAAACTGAATTTTAATAAGGTTTTTTATAGTAATGGATATAATAATTATTAATACCGAAAAACGTAAAAAATTTAAATAAACGTAATAAGGAAATAAAAATTAAGTTATAATTATTTAAAATATTAATTTTTGAAGTTAAATTATATTATTATTTATTATTATAACGAAAAAAATTATTTTAAATATTAATACCGTAATACTTTATTATTAATAATTAATTTAAAATAAACATTATCGAAGATTTAATATAACGTTATTATATTTATATTACTAAAAAGGTTTTTTTGCCGGCTTTTACGACACGTTTTAAGTTATTATAACGTCCGATAATATTAAATCTGGATTTGTAAAAGTTGGGCTTGTTTTATTCGATTTTACTAACAATTTTTTTAAATTAAAGGTTTTGAAAATTATATTTACGCCGATTAATTTTTTTGTTAAGTTTTACAGGTTTTATTTGTTTTCTGCTTATAAAAACCCTTAAAAATATTAAGAAAGTAACGAAATAAAAACGTTATTTGTAGAAAAAGATTGGAAATTAATAAAGTAATTCGTTAAAATAAAAATTGGCTAAATCGGGTAATTTTTTAACTAAAAATAACTTATTACTTTTGTACGAAAATGGTTTTTGGGGAAAAAGTTGCTTAATTGCACAAAATAAATTATATTTTAAACAAACATTATAAGATTAAAAATAAACGTTTTTAAAAAGGAGAAATATTTATTATATAAAAGGGTTAAGTTTTCTGGCCCAAAAAGAAAAAGGTGGTAAAAAATGCAGTTAATAGCAGCTAAAGGGGGTTATTGCAAAAGGGTTAAAATTAAGGAACGGAAGTATAACGTTTGCGGCAAGCCCGGATATAATACGCGTACTTATAACGAGGTTATAAATACACCTAACGAAAAAGAATTTAATTGATTTTAATTAATGCGATATATTGTTATTAAGTTATTTGAATTTGTTGTTATAAGGTGCCAAAAAGTGTATAGCTTGCTTGTGTGTACAGCTTGCTTATATGAGACGTTATATTATATTAATAAACTTATAATTTAACACGAAATATAAATATAAAAATTTAAAAACTGTTAAGCCGTTAAAAAGAATTAAATTTTTTTAAAAAAAATTTAAAAGTTTAATTCTTTTTTTTAAAAAAATATTAAATAAATACAATTATTCAAAGTTTAAATATTTATAATGCTTTACAATTAATACATTTTATATAAAAACGGTTTTATAATATAAAGTATATTTATTATTTTATAATAATATATAAAATTTTTAGTATTCTATTTTTAATCATTGTATAAAGAATTCAAGTTATTTATTATATAAAATCGAAAAAAATAAGAAGTATATTATTTATTAATTAATATAAAACAAAAGTAAGAGAATTACGTCATTAAATTTAATATATAACTTTTTATATAATTTTGATAAAATTTTATATTAATTTATATATATATATATATATATATAACTATAAAAGTATATTAAAATACTTTTTAAAAATTATACATAAATAATTAATAATTTTAATTATATTACTATATATTTTTAAAGTTTTATAATATTTAGTATTATTGTAAGAAGTATATATATCGTAATTAGAAAAATAAAAACAAAAAATATAAAAAAATAAAATACTATTTAGTTTTAAAAATGTAATAAAAATATAATAATAACAATATTATTATATATTTATTTAATAAGTTTTACTTTATAACATAACGTATCAAACAAGCAAGCAAGCTAGATAAGCAAGCAAGCCGTTTTTTAGCACCTTATAACAAGAAAATTAATTTAATTTAACATAATACCTTAAATCGATTGAAATTAATCGGATTCTTTTTTACTAAGCGTATTTACAGCTTTTTTATAAATACGCGTATTATATCCGGACTTACCACAAACGCTTTACTTCCGTTCCTTCGTTTTAACTCTTTTATAACAATTACCTTTAACTATTATCGGTTACATTTTTTATTACCTTTTTCCTTTTCGGTTAAAAAAGTTCGTCCTTTTTATATAATAAATGTTCCTTCTCTTTAAAAACGTTTATTTTTAATTTTTCGGCGATTATTAAAACCGTAATTAATTTTACGTAATTAAACGGCTTTTTATTTAAAAAAAGTAATTTTATGCTAAAGTATTAGGTGGTTTTTGGTTAAAAAATAATCCGATTTAAAAAATTTTGTTGGCGAGCTACTTTAATAAAATTTAAATGTTTTTTTATACATAACGTTTTTATTTCGTTATTTTTTAAATATTTATAAAGGTTTTCGCTGATAAAAAACGAATGAAACCGACGAAAAAAAAAACCGGTTAACGTAAATATAACTAAAAAAATTATTTCGAAAAAGATTTTATTAAAATCGAATGAAATAAGTTTAATTTTTGCAAATTTAAATTTAATATTATCGGATATTATAACGTACTACACCAGCGAGCTGTACACAGGAGCAAGTTGTGCACTTTTTGGCACCTTATAACAACAAATTTAAATAATTTAACAACAACGTATCACATTAATTAAAATCAATCAAATCTGTTTTTGCTAAACGTATTTATAACTTCGTCACAAGTACGTATATTATACCTGGGCTTGCTGCAGACGCCATATTTCCGTTCCTTGGTTTTAACCCTTTTATAACAACCCCTTTTAGTTATTATTGGCTGCACTTTTTCATTATCCCCTTTTTTTTAGGCTAGAAAAGTTTGTCCCTTTTATATAATAAATATTCCTCCTTTTAAAAACGTTTATTTTTAGTTTTATAACGTTTACTTAAGATACATTTCGTTTCGTAAAATTAAATAACTTTTTCCTCCAAAAAAACATTTTCGTACAAAAACAATAAGTTAATTTTAATTAAAAGATTAATCGATTTAGCTATTTTTTGTTTTAACGAATTATTTTATTAATTTCCAGTCTTTTTTTGCAAATAACGTTTTTATTTCATTACTTTCTTAATATTTTTAAGGGTTTTTATAGGCGGGGAACGAATAAAACCGGCAAAGGTTAACGGGAAAACAGTTAACGTAAGCACAATTAAAAAAACCTTTAATTCGGAAAAAACGTTAATAGGAATAAATAAAATAAGTTTAACTTTTACAAATTTAGATTTAATATTATTAAATATTATAATAATTTAAAATACGTTATAAAAGCCGGCAAAGAAATTTTTTTAAATAATATAAATATATTAACGTTATATTAGGTTTTCGATATACCGCAAATAAATACGATTTAAAATAAAATAAAAATAAAAATATATTAAAATGTTAAAACCGATACGAAAAATACGTAAACATATAAAACGTAATAATATTATTATTAACGTAATATTTTTCGAATTTTATTAAAATAATAATTTTTATAACCGTTACAAATAAGGAAACGTTCCGAACTTTTCGTACGCGTTTAAATATACTTATTAAAATGCTGGATTTATTCGAAATTTAATTTATTTATTATCCAATTATTATTATTTAATATAATCTTTTAATCGATTATTAATAATAAATTATTACGATATTAAAATTTAAAATAATTTTTTCCTATTATAATAATAAATAACGCTATCACTTAACTTTAAAAATTAATAACTTTAATAATTATAATTTATTTTTTATTTCCTTATTAGGTTTACTTAAATTTTTTACGTTTTTCGGTATTAATAATTATGCCTATTATTATAAAAAATCCTATTAAAAATTTAATCTTGTCAAAGTTATAAATAACCTTTTTTATAATACCGTATTTTGTTATTATAACCCGGATAAACTTAAATTATTTACAAAATATCTTTAAACTTTCGTATAAAACATATTAATAATCAATTTTCCGATTTAAATACGTTTAAAGTTTTTTTTACCGTTTAATAAAATTCGACGCCTAATTAATTTTAACGCATTTTATAACGCATTAAACCAGCAATATAATAACTATATCTTTAACGTATTAAAATTAAACAAAAAACGCTTACGTATTTAAATTAAAAAAGTTTGTATAAAAAATTTTTCGGTCGGCGTTAATTTATACAAATTAGGAACGGTATTAAATCGGGCACGTTTACCTTTAATTCGCGTTTTTAAAGTAATAAATAAAACTTTAAAAATAAAATTAAGGTTTTTATAATTAAGTTTTATTTTTTATTTTTTAAAATAAACGGCTAAATTTATTTTTGCTTCTTTTATAAGCCGTTCAATATTATAATTATTAAATAATAAGTAATTCAAATTAAGTAATTAAAAAAATTGAAAAAGTATATAGCTCGCTTTTGTAGTACGTTAACAGTTTTAAACGTATCGTAAAAACCGAAAAGAAAAATTTCTTTTGTAATATAAATATAATAACGTTATATTAATTTTTCGATATAAAACGTATAAACGTACTTTAATACGGAAAAATAAAATACGTTAAAAGGTTAAAACCGATAAGAAAAATAATTAAATATATAAAACGTAATAATGCCGTTATTTACGTAATATCTTTCGAATTTTATCGAATAATAATTTTCGTAATCGTCGAAAATAAAAAAACCTTTCAATTTTTTCGTATACGTTTATATATATTCATCGAAATATTAAATCTACTTTAAATTTAATTTATTCGTTATATAATTATTATAATTTATATTAAATCTTTAATCAGGTAATAATTAATATTTTTAATCTTAAAAATTAAAATAATTTTTTAATTAAAATAATAAATAAACTTTTTTTAATTTTATAAATTCACAGTTTATATAATTATAATTTATTTCCGATTTTTTCATTACGTTTATTTAAATTTTTTAATATTTATAATGATTATACTTAATATTATAAATAACCTTCTTAAAAAATCGTTTTATTAAAGTTATAAATATGCTTTTTTACGATATTATATTATATAATTATAATTTAAATAAATTTAATTTAAATTAAATTATTTATATAATATTTCCGGATATTAGTATAATAATGTTTAATCATTAATTTTTCGATTTAAATATATTATAAATTTTTTGCCGTTTAATAAAATTTAACGTTTATTTAATTCCGACATATATTATAACGTATTAAATCAGTAATAAATTCGTTATATTTTTAACTGATTAAAGCCGGATAAAAGACGTTTACGTATTTAAATTAAGAATTTAATTAAGAATTAAATTTTTTTCGGTTGGCGTTAAATTTTGCAAATTAAGAATAATATCGGTTTAAGCGTATTGATTATAATATCGAACTTTTAAAATAAATTCGGGAAGGTTATATATAAAATATAACTTTTTAACGTTAAATTTTAAGTTTCGTTTTTTAACCTAAATAATTAAAATTATTTTAACTTTTTTTTTATAAAATAATTTATATTATTAATATTTAAAATTTTATAAATAAAGTTAAAAAGTAAAAAATTAAAATGAAATAATTGGCTTACTTATTTGGCTTATTTGCTTATTTAATACGTTGTAATATTTATATATATATTGTTATTAACATATTAAATAAATAAGCAAGTTAAATAAGTAAGCAAATTACTTTTTTTAAAAATTTTAACCTTTTAACTTTATTTAAAAATTTTTAACATTAATAATATAAAACGTTTTATAAAATAAGTTAAAAATTAAAACTCAAAATTTAACTTTAAAAAGTTATATTTTATATATAACGGGCTTAAATTTATTTTAAAACCCCGAATTACGATTAATACACCGGAACCGATATTATCCTTAATTTGCAACATTTAATACCGACCGAAAAAAAATTTAAATTATTAACCGAATTTTTAATTTAAATACGTAAACGTTTTTTGTTCGGTTTTAATATATTAAAAATATAACGAATTAATTATTTATTTAACGTATTGCGATATATATCAGAATTATATAAACATCGAACTTTATTAAAAAAAAAATTTTTAGGATAACGTCCTACACAAACTTGCGAGCCAAACAAGCTCGCAAGCCGTTTTTTGGCACCCTGCAACAACAAATTCAAATTACTCAACCATAACATATTAAATCAATCCTAATTAATCGAATACTTCTTTGCTAACTATATTTACAGTTTCTTTCCAAGCGTGCATATTATATCAAAACTTATTACGGATACCATGTTATTATTTCTTCCTTTTATCCTATATGCGACCGACAACTTTTAACAGCTGCCAGCAACTTTCTGTTACTACCACCTTTTTACCGGCCAAAAAAACTTTATTTACCCTTTTTAATAAGTAAATTTTTTTAATTAAAAACGTTTATTTTATTTATTTAATTACGTAAATATCGAATTGTTGCCAAATTAAGCTCGATATACCCTGCCATACGCCCTGCCATACGCCCCGCCACATACCGACGCGCCTTACGAGATGCCCCGTAACGCGCATTCTAATACATTTTTTAACACGTTTCCCGACGTATATTTTTAACGTATAAAGCCGGACGAAAAATGCTCGCGTATTTGGGTTAAGGATTCGGTTAATAATAATTTTCTAGTCGCTCGGCTTTACTTAATACGGAATAAAGGTAATATTAACTTAAACGCGTTAAACGTTGCTTAATTACGGGCAGATTAAAAGGAAAAAATGGTAACATAATATCCGTAATAAGCTTTAATATAATATGCACGTTTGGAAAAAAGCTGTTAATATAGTTAGCAAAAAAGTATTCGATTAATTAGGATTGATTTAATATGTTATGGTTAAGTAATTTAAGTTTATTATTACAAGGTGCTAAAAAACGGCTCGCAAGCTTGTTTGGCTCACGAGCTTATATGGAACGTTATATTTAAATTGAAAATTCGATTATTAAAAAATATAATACGAAAATCCGGAAATATTTCGTAAATAATTCAAACTTACTTAATTTATAAATATTAAATATTATGTCGTAAAATTTTTATTTTATTTTAATAAAACCTTTTATAACATCGGATATAATTATTATAAATATTAAAAACGTAAAAAACTTAAATAAAAATAAAAAAGATTTAAAAAATTATAATTATATAAATTATTAATTTATACAATTAAATTTTAATTTTATTTATTATTTTTAAGAAAGAATTTAATTCTTAATATTTAAAATATTATTTATTACTTAATTAAAAACTTGGTATAAATTACGAAATTTATTATTTGATAAAATTTGAAAAATATTACGTAAATAACGGTATTATTACGTTTTATATATTTACTTATTTTTTTTATCGGCTTTAACTTTTTAACGTATTTTATTTTTCCGTATTAAAACGCGTTTATACGTTTTAACGTTTTACATAAGCTTGCGAGCTAAACAAGCTTGCGAGCCGTTATTAGCAGTTCGTAATAACAAATTTAAATAACTTAATAACAATATATCGCATTCATTTAAATTAATCGGATTTTTTTTAGACGTATTTATAACTTTTATTCAAGTACGCATATTATGTTCAGGCTTTTTGCAAACGTTATATTTCCGTTTCTCGGTTTTAACCCTTTTACGACAATCATTTTCCGCTGCTATTAGCTACATTTTTTATTACACCTTTTTTTTGGGCTAAAAAAGCTTATCCTTCTTATCTAGTAAATGTTCCTCCTTTTTGAAAATATTTAGTTTTAGTTTTGCCATATTTATTTAAAATATAATTTATATCGCGTAATTAAACGTTTTTTTCCCGAAAAAAAACGGCTTTATACAACAGTAATATGTAACATTTTGTTATAAAATTAGCCGATTTAAATATTTTTGTTAGCAAACTATTTTAATAATTTTTAAATTTTTTTATAAATATCGAATTTTTTTATTTTTCTTTACGGATATTTTTAAGGGTTTTTATAAAAGGTAAAATAAAACCGGTAAAGGTTAAAGGGGAAACGGTCGGCGTAAATATAATTAAAAGAATTTTTTATTCGGAAAGGATATTATTAACATCGAATAAAATAAAATTAATTTTCGCAAATCCAGATTTAATATTATCGAACGTTATAGTAATTTGGAACGTATCGTAAAACCCGGTGAAAATTTTTTTTCGGTAATATAAATATAATGGCGTTATATTAAGTTTTCGATATATTGTAAATATATGCGTTTTAAAAAAATTTTTAAGATACGTTAAAAAGTTAAAGCCGAAAAGAAAATGCGCGGGTATATAAAGCGTAATAATATTATTGTTAACGTAATATTTTTTAAATTATATCGAATAATAATTTTCGCAACTGTCGAAAAAAACAGTTTTAAATTTTTCGTACGTATTTAAGTATGTTTATTAAAATGTTAAATTTATTCGAGATTTAATTTATTTATTATTTAATATAATTTTTTTTGGTTAACGTCCTCTACAAGCTCGCGAGCCGTTTTTTGGCACCTTGTAACAACAAATTCAAATAACTTAATAACAATATATCGCATTAATTTAAATTAATCGGATTCTTTTTTGCTAGACGTATTTATAACTTTTATATAAGTACGCGTATTATGTCCAGGTTTTCTGCAAACGTTATATTTCCGTTTCTTAGTTTTAACCTTTTCGCGATAACCCTTTTTAGCTGCTGTTAGCTGCATTTTTTTATTACCTTCTTTTTTTTGGGCCAAAAAAGCTTGTTCTTTTTGTATAGTAAGCGTTCCTTTTTTTTGAAAACGTTTATTTTTGGTCCTGTAACGTTTGCTTAAAATATAATTCGTTTCGCGTAATTAAGTAACTTTTTCCTAAAGAAAAATATTTTCGTGCAGAAATAATAAGTTACTTTTGGTTAAAAGATTAATTAATTTAGTTATTTTTTGTTTTAACGAATTACCTTATTAATTTTTAATCTTTTTTTGTAAATAAGGTTTTTATTTCGTTACCTCCTTAATATTTTTAGGGGTTTTCGTAAGCGGGGAACGAATGGAACCGGTAGAGGTTAACGGGAAAACGGTCGGCGTAGGCATAATTGGAAAAACTTTTAATTTGGAAAGAACGGTATTAGGATTAAATAAAATAAGCCCAGCTTTTGTAAATTTAGATTTAATGTTATCGGACGTTATAGTAGTTTGGAACGTATTGTAAAAACCGGCAAGGAAATCTTTTTTGGTAATATAAGTATAATGGCGTTATATTAAGTTTTCGATATACCGTAAATAAACGCGTTTTAAAAAAATAAAAATAAGATATATTAAAAGGTTGGAGCCGATACGAAAAATGCGCGGGTATATAAAGCGTAATAATGTTATTGTTGGCGCAGTATTTTTTAAATTTTATTAAATAATGGTTTTCGTGGTCGTCGAAAATAAGGAAACGTTTTAAATTTTTCGTACGCGTTCGAATATGTTTATTAAAATACTGGATTTATTCGAGACCTAATTTATTTGTTATTTAGTTATTATTATTTAATACGATCTTTTAATCGGCTGTTGGTAATGGGTTATTGCGGTACCAGGATTTAAAATGATTTTTCCCCGCCATGATAATAAATGGCGGTATAGCCTAACTTTAGGAATTAATAACTTAGATAACTGTAATTTATTTTTTATATTTTTGTTGCGTTTATTTAAGTTTTTTACGTTTTTCGGCATTAGTAATTACCATGCCTGTTACCATAAGAAGTTTTATTAAGAATCCAGTTTCGTCGCAGTTGTAAATATTCTTTTTTGCGATACCGTATTTTGCGATTATAGCCCAAATAAATTCGAATTATTTGCGAAACGTTTTTGGATTTTTGCATAAGATCCGTTAATAATCGATTTTCCGATTTAGATACGTTTGGAACTTTTTTTGCCGTTTAATAAAGTTCGACGCCCAATTAATTTTAACGCGTTTTATAACGCGCTGGGCTAGCAGTATATTGGCTATATCTTTAACGTGCTGAAGTCGGATAGGAAACGTTTGCGTATTTAAGTTAAGGACCTTTTCGATAATGGATTTCTTTTCGGTTGGCGTTAATTTTCGCAATTGGGAGATAATGTCGGCTTGGGTATATCGATCGTGATATCGGGCTTTCAAAGTAGATTCGGGGATATTATATATAAAATGTAGCTTTTTAAAGTTTAACTTTTGGTTTTGTTTTTTAACCTGGATGGCTAAATTTATCCTAGATTTTTTTGTAAAACGTTTTATGTTGTTGGTGTTAAGAAATTAATAATTAAAATTGGGTAGTTAAGATATTGACAAAAACGGCTCGCGAGCTTGTTTGGCTCGCGAGCTTGTGTGGGACGTTATTAGTAATAAGATATTACGGTATTAAGATTTAAAATAATTTTTTCCTATTATAATAATAAGTAACGGTATAATTTAATTTTCGAAATTAATAATTTATTTTTTTATTTTTAATTACGTTTATTTAAAATTTTTACCTTTTTCGGTATTGGTAATTATTATGTCCGTTATTATAAAAAGCTTTATTAAAATTTTAATTTCATCGAAGTTATAAATATCCTTTTTTGCGATGCCGTATTTTGTAATTATAATCCGAATAAGTTCGAATTATTTGCGAAACGTTTTTAGATTTTCGTATAAAATCCGTTAATAATCGATTTTCCGATTTAAACGCGTTTGAATTTTTTTTTTTTTTTTTTTTTTTTGGGGTTT
>QJOA01000974.1:0-17579 GCA_004155915.1 Monosporascus sp. CRB-9-2
CGGAACGCGTACGCCTGCCGCGCCGCGATCGCGATGCCCACGGCGGCGCTGGACACGGCGGCGTCGGACCCGCTCGGCGCGCTCGGCGCCGCCCCCGACGCGCCCGAGGGCCTCGCCCCGGCGTGCGACACGTACGGGTCCGTCGTCAGGTGCAGCGCGTCGTTCAGCACCCCCGACGTGTGCCGGTACGCGAAGTCGAGCAGCAGCAGCGGCACGCGGCTGTCGAACGACGTCACGCCCTGCGACGTCAGCAGCAGCTCGATCGTGCGCGCATCGCGCGGCCGCGGCGCCGTCGTCGTCGTCGTGCCGCCGTTGTTGTTGTTGCCGCCTTGGGCGGGCCCCGGTGATTGCGCGGTTGCTGCCGCGGAGGATGTAGCTGTTGCTGTTGTTTGCTGTGTGTTGGGGACTGTGGAGGAGTCTTGTGACGGTTGTGAGGGCCCGGCGGTGGACGGGATTCCGTTCGGTTGTGATTGTGACATCGTCGCCATGATGAGCGTGGTTGAAAGTGTGGACGTGTGTGTATACCGAACGTCCTGATATGTGTGGGCTGTCCGGTTAGCTATCGCCGTCGCTTAATCCATCGACAGCAGAAGGCTGATGTATCGCAGCCTCAGATGTATTTCCTCGAATCCTTTCTGATCGGAAGATACAGACGGCTTGCTTTTGTCGATTGTAAATTGCGAATGCTAATATGGGTTATTCAGTTCTGTCTGTTGTAAAGGTGCAGGTGCCGTTGAAGTGCTTCCCCGGTCTCTATAGTTGGCGAAAACCCGTTTACTCTACAGGTTTAGACAAGCTTTGGCTTAGCCTAACGCATGTGCACATGGATCATTGATGCGGCTTGCTGCCACTTGAAATGCACTGGATGTAGCTTCTTCGTATGTAGCTAGAATCTGGGCCCCCTGATAGGAAGCTTGAGCCACCTGCGGCAGGGGAATGAATGTTCATAGGTGGCAGTATCTTATCAATTCTTATCGATAGCGATGCAGGGGAGTCCAATATGAATGAGGGGTTAGCAATCATATCTTACATACACCAAGTGCCCCGCCATGGATGAATGGCTTGAAAATGTCGATGTAGGAACTGACATCATATCACATTTTTCCTTTGTATTAGCGCGATCTTGATTCATTCGATATTTCTGTTCAACCCGGCTCCCTATGTTAATGATAGCCGTTGGCTAACTTCCACACTTGGCTTTTCTTCTAAAGGGTCAATTGACATGGGGTCGACTCTACCCCTTCCTTTCCTCATCTCCGTGGCTGTCCCACCCGGTTTAGCTTCTTCCGAGGGGCTAAGCAGGGAGGAAGTCTCATGCCTTGGATGCGTATTCTTCGAGGTGACTCAGAAGACTCTGGACAAGCATCTCAATCTCCTACGACGCCACAATGCAGAATTCCACACGTATTTCGATGTCACTGGCCTAGAGTCCAAGGACGACGTAGTTGCTATTCTGGATAATGGAGCCCGGAAGGTGTTTATCCAACCCGACAGGTTGTCAGACTTCGCCGAGTATACGGGGCGAGTCGCGCCGGCTGTCAGCAAAGTCTCCGAATTATCAGTTGCCACTACCAGTGGATTGCTCCTGAAAGCTTTCGATGAGAGGGGATCTGATCTGGTCCACTTCCTAGAAACCAGCAAGGCCGATAAGATCCCTCTCCTCTACATTAACCCAGCACCAGGAGTCGATTATGATAAATTCGTTGAAACGTGTTCCAAGACGTCTGCTATTCCCATTGTCCCTTCCACCAAGTTGACTACCAAAAATGATGAGACGGATGCCAAGCTCTTTGTACCGAGGCTGTTGTCCGCTGTCTGGAAGTCCGACAGGGAGGACAAGCTTCTCCCCACCGTAGTGTGTGATGAGAGAGGCACGGCGCTGGGCTTGGTGTATAGCAGCGAGGATAGCGTCGGTGAATCGCTAAGGACGCAGACGGGTGTGTACCAAAGCAGGAAGCGGGGTCTATGGTACAAGGGCGCGACATCTGGTGACACCCAGGAGTTGATAAGGATATCGATGGATTGCGACAACGATGCGCTTAAGTTCGTCGTGAAACAGAAGGGCAGATTCTGCCACCTGGATCAGTTTGGCTGCTTCGGCGATTTGAAGGGGATTTCGAAGCTGGAGAAAACCTTGATCTCGAGAAAACAGTCTGCGCCCGAAGGTTCATACACAAAACGGCTATTCTCGGACGAAAAGCTGTTAAGAGCAAAGATCATGGAAGAAGCAGAGGAACTTTGCGACGCCAAGACGCCCGAGGAGGTCGCCTTCGAAGCGGCAGATCTCATCTACTTCGCACTTACAAAGGCTATTGCTGCGGGAGTCAACCTCGCCGCTATCGAGAGGAACCTCGACGCCAAAAGCCTAAAGGTCAAGAGAAGGCCAGGGGAGGCTAAGGGGCAGTGGGCAGCGAAAGAAGGGATAACCAACGGAAATGCCGAGAAGGCGAAAGAGGCTGCCAAGGAGTCGAAAGAGCAACTCACATCAGCCCTTGCACCCGTGGCACAAACCGCTTCGGATACTGAAAAGATCGCTATGAGGCGGATAGATGTGCATGAAGTTGGTCCCGCGGAAGTATCCGAAGCGCTAAAGCGGCCATCCCAGAAGGCGGCGGATGCGATATTGAACATCATCAAGCCCATCATAAACGACGTTCGAGAGAACGGCGACAAGGCTCTCCTCTCGTATACTCACAAATTCGAGAAAGCGACTTCTCTCACCTCACCCGTACTCAAAGCCCCGTTCCCACAGTCACTCATGAACCTTCCCCCTGAGACCATCAAGGCCATTGACGTATCTTTCGAAAATATCCGAAAGTTTCATGCAGCCCAGAAGGATGAGAAACCGCTGAAGGTCGAGACAATGCCCGGTGTTGTCTGCAGTCGTTTCTCGCGGCCCATCGAACGAGTCGGACTCTACATACCCGGTGGCACAGCTGTCCTACCGAGCACCGCTCTTATGCTAGGAGTTCCGGCAATGGTAGCTGGGTGCCAGAAGATCGTGTTTGCCTCTCCACCAAGATCCGATGGCAGTATTACGCCCGAGATCGTATATGCCGCTCACAAGGTCGGCGCTGAAAGTATCGTCCTGGCCGGTGGCGCGCAAGCCGTCGCTGCCATGGCATACGGTACCGAAAGCGTAAGCAAGGTGGACAAGATTCTTGGGCCCGGAAATCAATTCGTGACCGCGGGCAAGATGTATGTAAGCAACGACACGAATGCTGGTGTGAGTATCGATATGCCAGCTGGCCCCTCAGAGGTCCTCGTGATTGCGGACCGGGACGCGAACCCCGCCTTCGTCGCCTCAGATCTGCTGTCGCAGGCTGAGCACGGCGTCGATAGTCAGGTCATCTGCATCGCGGTCGATCTCGACGAAAAACACCTACGGGCTATTGAAGACGAGTTGCACAATCAGGCCATGGCGCTACCGCGTGTCGACATCGTCAAGGGCTCGATCGCCCACTCCGTGACCATACTGGTCAAAGACATCGATGAGGCAATGAGAATCAGCAACGAATATGCGCCCGAACACCTGATCCTGCAGATCAAGGACGCCGAGAATGTTGTGGACAAGGTCATGAACGCGGGAAGCGTCTTCATCGGTCAATGGACACCTGAAAGCGTGGGTGATTACTCGGCTGGCGTCAACCACTCGCTGCGTAAGTTGGGACCCATCCATGAAGGATATAAAAGATGTACTAACATGATCCGACCCAGCAACTTATGGCTATGCCAAACAGTACTCGGGAGTCAACCT
Organism: Monosporascus sp. CRB-9-2; assembly: GCA_004155915.1. Taxonomy (NCBI): domain Eukaryota; kingdom Fungi; phylum Ascomycota; class Sordariomycetes; order Xylariales; genus Monosporascus; species Monosporascus sp. CRB-9-2. Next base: position 3,758 of record QJOA01000974.1, read on the forward strand.
GGGCTCGTTCGTCAAGCACATCACTAGCTCCAACCTGACGGCCGAGGGGCTCAAGAATGTTGGGGATGCCGTCATGCAGCTAGCGAAGGTGGAGGAGCTCGAGGCGCACAGGAGGGCTGTTAGCATTAGACTGAGCACGCTCCAGTAGGAAAGGAGGTTTCGTTCACGGAGAATGCAGTCAAGGGGCAGTACAGAGAACTGATCGAAGTCCATGCCAACGTGGACTAGAGATTACTTGGGAGGGATGGAAGCGGCGTTATCCAAAAGTAGGATATGTAATTAAAAATGTTGGTAGCTGGAAAAGGGTCCAGGTTGAATATACTGCAGATGTGAGATTCGTTCAAATGCGGCAGTTCTAGTCGGTCACATTGGAAAATGTTGAGCGCGTGTCTCTGCTTAACTTGTGATGAGTTAGTCTCATCGTCAAGTTATTGGACTCTACTCAGCTCAAGTATCGTTCGGGAGCTGACCGATTAAAGATCTTCTCTATCCTGACCATCACTGCCGCAACAGTCGAAGGACGCCAGATTGACGCTACGCCATACAGACATTCTCAAGTGCCAACCTGCTACCCATCTAGTTGGGCATCGCCAGCTTGGCCTGCCTGTGCAACACCCTCGGCGGCTGGGACCCGGCCTTAGTGATCTCCAGCGTGCGCGCGCGGCGGCTGCCGTGCGGCCCGTCGTCGCGCTCGCGGATGTAGTAGGCGAGGTCGGCCGTGGGCTCCCACTCACAGCGCGAGACGCCGTCGCCGAGCCAGGCGAAGCGGTTCCCCTTGTACGAAAACTCCCAGTCGTCCCACCGCACCTCGCGCATGGCCTCGAGGTAATGCAGCGTCGACCCGGGCCACGTCGTTGGCGTCCGCGCCCCCGGGCCCGCGCGGTGGTTGTTGTGCGAGTTCCGGCACCCGTCCGTCCACACCAGGTTCTCCATGGCCCGCGCCGCGTACGCCTTGAAGTCGTCGCACGCCGCGCGCTTCGGGCGCACGCTGTGCACTACGATTATCTGGGGTTAGCCGTCGTTGTTTCTGGTCAATTAAGCGGATAATCGGGAGCTATGAAACATGTTTTCAGGAGCCACGGACTCCTGAGAGACTTAGGTGGCAAATTCGTGCTCCTGAGATAGGAGATAAGAGGGGGAATAAACAAAGGACTCCAGGAATCGCTTACGCGTCGGCTCCGTCTGCCACCGGTCAATGAACGCGCACACGTAGTCAACCTGCGCCTCGATGGCCACCAGCGTCGGCCCGTTCGACACGGGCGTCCAGGGCCCCAGCAGCGTGAACGTGTTCGGGTACTCCGGAATCCCGACCCCCATGTACCCCTCGATAGACGCCGCCCACTCGTCCTGCAGGTTGCGCTGCTTCCCGTCCGTGCTCTCGACGAGCACCGGGTACCGGGGCACGTAGGACGTGTCGAAGCCCGTCGCGCAGATGATCACGTCACCCGTGTGCGAGGCCCCGTCTTCGCTCGTGCAGCCGGTCTCCGTGAAGGATGAGACGGCTGAGTACACTACGTCTACGTTGTCTTTCTTGAGAGTCTAGGATACGAGGTTAGTTGAATCGCGATACTGGGTCTGCTTGTAGATGCCGCAGACCGGCTGGCTGCTTCGGCCTGGCCTGAGTTGGCTGGCCCGTGAAAGGGAGGGTCCAATGACCTGGTACTGTACTTACCTTTAGAAACCTGAAGCCGGATGGGATGACACGTTTGCATCCGACTGCGAAGGTGGGGATCAGGTTCTTCGTCATCACTTCATCGCCCAGGATCTTTTTCGTCTCCGACGTAAGGAGGCTTCGGCATTGTTCTTGCAAGACAGTGCCTTTCTGATACATCGCTATGTCGTGTAAGCTGGTACTCTAGACAGGTCCAGGGGATCGTGACGACTAGAGAAACTCACTAAAGATGCTGTTCATCGTCCGCTCGTTGTTCTGCCGCAGCTCCTGCACAGCATGCGGATCGTTCACGAAACGCTCGATCTCCAACGGCGTGTATGCGCCGCTCTCGGTGCTAATGTCGGGCAGCATCCATGAGGGCGAGCGGATGAAGATCTTGACGCGGTTGACGACGGGCTGGATGGCGGGGAGGATCTGGACGGCGGACGACCCGCCGCCGATGAGCAGGACGTCCTTGCCCTCGAGAGAGACGCCCTCGTCGTAGTCTGCGCTGTGGAGCTTGGCGCCGCCGTACTTCTCGAGCCCCGGCACGCTCGGCCACGCCGGCTTGTTCAGGTATCCCGTGGCGTGCACGAGGATGTGGCACCAGTCCTCGACGACGGCGCCGGTGAGCAGGTTGCGCGCCTCCACGGCCCAGCGGCCCGCGGCGTCGTCCCACCGCGTCGCCGTCACGACGTGCGACAGCCGCAGGTGCTCGCCCAGCCCGTACTTGGTGACGAACTCCTCGAAGTAACCCCGGATCTCCCGCGAGCCCGCGTACACCGACGTGAAGTCGGCCTTGGGCTCGAACGAGTACGTGTAGTTGTGCGACGGCACGTCGCACGCGCACCCGGGATACCGGTTCTCGTACCACGTGCCGCTGACCGCGGGGTTCTTGTCGTAGAGCTACATCAGAGGGTCTTAGCGACCACAGGATCTCATGGCACTCAATGACATGCAAAACAAAGTTAGGGAGGGCATGGGATATGTACCGTCAGCGAGTAGTTCCTGAACGACCGCTTCAGCTTATATGCAAGGCAGAGCCCCGAAGCCCCAGCGCCGACGCATATCACCTTGACGAAGCGTTCATTGTAGATGGCGTTCTCGGGGAGGGGGTCCATCTTGTTGGTATAGGAGCAGTTTCGAATGGAAACGCTCAGAGTAGGAGAATGGGATGGGGAGGACACCCGGCAAAGCACAGAGAAAGATATGGAGGAACTGGAACTCCTGATGTTTGCTACAATAGATAGGTATCCTCACAGCCTTACAGTAACTACCGAGGCGGTCGTATGTCTTTGGGCGGCCCAAACCGGCGCTTTGGCAAGCCGTTCCGGTGCCGGAATCGATCCTACTGATCATGAAGAGAAGAACCCACTGACCATGATGCAGATGCAAGGCCAAGCTATGCCTGCTCATGGCCGACGGATCAGACTTTTTCGAGTCCCAAGGGCATGGCTGGGAATGTGGACCCCGACCCAGTGGGTGCTACGGCTAGGGGGATGCACCGTAAAGACAAGGAAAGAATAAGCACTATCATTCGTAGATGTCCCCTTTCAGTTGGTAGGCCGAGCATCGACGCATTTAGTGATGTTGACTCCATGATGGGGCAAATCCCAGAACAGGCAGCTGCACGTAAGTATTCGACTTTGGGTTCTCGCCTGGCCCTTAACCCCTATCAGCGCACCTAAAATGCGGTTCCGCCGCCTAGAGCTTCTTGATCATGGCGGATACGCCGTTAAAGATGTTTGGATATTGCTACAACTAAACTAGCGCTGGTATCGGCTAAGCTTAAAGTTTATATTAATTCCCCGTGATGATTAACTGCATATAAACTGCATATAAACTGCACATAAATTATATACAAACTGCATATAAATTGTATATAAACTATATATAAATAGACTTTATATTACTTATTAACTTATATTAAAACTTTTACTTACGGATATCCGTAAATAGGTAAAAATTGGCGTAAATAACGAATAAAAATATATAAAGAAAACGAAATTATTAATGGATTAACTACTCGTAAATATTTAAAATGTAAAGCAGCTAACTATTTATAAGTACTTTATTTAAAACTTAAATATTTATTATATAAATATAGAATAAAATTAATTAATTAATATAAATAAATTTAAAAAATATAAAATTATTTTTATTTAGTTTATATATTAAGGCGATTATTATTTAAATTTAGACGTAAATTAATACGCCTTTAATAATAATTTTTTTTCAAAATAAAAATAACTTTAATCCGATATATTTTAACGTTATTATAATTTTTGCTTAATAAATATTCGTAAATAATCCGTAAGTACTAAATAAGTACCTATTGCACACCTTAATATAAACTGTACATGAATTGCACATAAACTATAAATAAACCGCATATAATTGCATATAAATTGTATATAAATTGCGTATAAACTGCATATAAACGGCATATAAATATTGAAATATATCTAGCCTGCATGAAATAGCAAAGTTAATAATCCCCGCGCCTTGTTTCAGGGCAAGCAGCAGCCTTCGTATTCTGGCAAGGTATTGACCGAGTCGAGGCTTGCCCCGTCCCAACTAGATTGACTTCGCCGATTCGTTATTAACCCGAGCTAAACGCTCTCTGGCAACCCTACCGCTTATTACCACTTAGTTTGTGGGATGATGGGCGGTAGGGTAGCCACCCACCGTTAGCTCGGGTTAATTAACGATTCGGCGAGGTCAGCCTAGCTAGGGTGGCTTATCCGGACAAGGTGAGGGAGCAGGAACCCATCGATTGATGCACCCCCCACTCGACACGTACATTCGACAGGGCATGGTCGTACACTAGTACATACTACTGTACAATATCAACAGTAGGACTTACAAGGGGTCTGTCGCCAGTATCCGTTATTCCTCTGCAGGTACGTGCCAAACAGGCGGTTCTAAGAACCGCGGCACCCACGTTTGTGTCAGCAGTCAACAATTACCCAGACAGTGTTTGGCGTTATTAGGTGTTAAAATCTAGAATTCTGTCGAAGGATTCCGCTCGGTAAGTACCCGTGGATCTAACGCTGTCACATCCCTATACTGTCTTTATACATAGACGGTTATAAGTTTATCCCATGAGTATAGACCTTTATATCGGTCGTATATCTCAATACGTAGATGATTATCCAAACGTGGATAATTAATGCATGTATCTAGCGGCAGGACGCTCGCTAATCTGTAACTCATAATAGCCACTAATATTCAATGTCCACCCGCAAGACGGAGGTCATTACATTCCTCTGTTGTAGTTTGGCTTTGGTACATCCGGTCTCTTGGGAGCTACGTAGATCCCCATTATACAGGATGTGATTCGAGACACAAGAGGAGGACTTCCCGTTCTAGCTTCTACATATCCTCTAAGTTGGCATGGCTTCGTTGTTCCTGATGTTACATATAATGTTAGTACCCTGCAGGTTGCAATACACAGCTACCCCTTTTCAAACCTCAGCATTTTTGCATTTTTCTCTTCGAGGCGAAAGAGCTCCATTAAGACCGCTGGCCTCACGTCAGCTCAACGCTATGTGGCTTAAATATCGGATGGAATAGCTAACGAGACCTAGGAAGCGGCAATGGACTCTGACAATGAATACTCCAATAATAATGGGGGAAACAGATGGCCATAAGCGTGCCCAAGGTTGTCAGAGTCGTTCGAGCATATGTACATACGAAGTAGGCTGCTAGGAATCTTAACCGAGGGCGTAAACCCGGAGAAAAGCCGAGCTAAGACGGAAGAAAGTGCAGAAGTAGTTCTCTAAGGACGCGTTACAGGTCCAGGGTTTTGGTTGCAATTTTCCTGAATAAGAACTACTATGGTGTTATGGGTAAAGTTTAAAAACACTGCTAGGTATGTGGGTCATGAGGCCCACCTGGAAATAGCCAACCTTGGATTAGTGCAGTTGAAAGCTTCAATTCGGCCTTCTATGGTGGAATCGCGTTGCAATTTTTTGTCATGTATCGAGGGCCAGCCCATGTAAAAGCTACACTTAATTTGTATGGCGTGGCTACTAGCGCCGCCCACAGCTACATGACAGTGTTTAAAATTTTTGCCTGATACCGTAGTAGGGAAGACGCCGCGAGCGGTTGTGTTCCCCATAGCTTACTAAGATTGGCATTAGTAGGTGGATTTCCAGAAATCCTCATCCTTCCTGCGGACGCCTGCAGTTAGAAGGAGGCAGATGCGGCCGCAGCACTCATAATATTCACATCCATCACCGCTTCGCTACATCTTTTACCGTCATGTTCTGCTTACGCTCTCAGACCGCCCGAACTACGTACATATGCAGTTGAAATATACTATGGTGTTATGGGTAATTTTAAAAACACTGCCAGGTCGCCGCGCTAGAGCCCCATAATTCTGTCCCATATTTAAAGCTCCCGTTGCTATGTATTGAGGGTTAGCCCATGTAAAAGCTAAACCTAACTTGTATAGCGTAGCTACTGGCGCGACCCACAGCTACATGACAGTGTTTTAAATATTATGCCTGATACCGTAGTAGAGTGTTGATCGACGCCAAGCCGGATCAACGATGCAGGGATTCGACCGGCTAACTTAGTGTACCCTGTCAGCTACCTGTATAGCGGCTAGTGAGGAATATCTTGAGCAAATAAGTTAGTCATGGGAACCTTGTGGAAATCACGGCCGGTCATATTTGGGTGCTTATTGAGGGGCAGCGGTATCCACATCAACAGCTATCCAACGAGACTCCGACGCCTAAAGTAGCTGGCACGTTGCCTTGAAAGGAACCGGGAGTTCTTTTTCAGGGCTCTATTGGTCTATTCTATAATGGGAAAATCGAGGCCATGGGGCTCAGATATCCACTCCGCCAATTTCTTTAGTTCGTACCCGTTCCAGCAAACAGCCCGCTTATTAACTCCGCGCCAGGAAGAACAGGGATATGCGCACGCCTGAGACATTCTTAGGTAAGAGAAAGACGTGCAATCACTACAGTTAAAGCATGCGAATGTGTGCCAGGGCCAATGCAAAGCCATCCAAGGACGTCATAATACCTGCCGGCTTCTAAACTTCGTGTGTTGCGGGTTGATGTATGAGACCACCCGCAAAGCGCCGCCGGGCTGGACAGAGCAGCCGATATACGTGTGGAGACCCCGACTCTCAAGAAGTGCACCGTCGTTGCTACGGAGGACTATGTCAGCTCGACGCCAAGCACTCGTATAGGGATCATATGCGATTTTGCATGACTTTGACTTACAAGATGGTATACATAGCCTTAGCGTAAGCGAACGTCTGATGTTTCTCCACTCTTGGCTCCTTCCCATTGCGGGCCGCCCGCTGGCGTTCGACGAACCCACTGACGGCGGCCAGGATTTGCCAGTCGCTACGCGCGTAGTGCCGGACGGGGATGTAGATCTTGACCTTGGGAGCCTTGCTCCCCAAACGGAACTCAACGTTGTACAGAAGCCCCGCCGTGCGGTGGTCCACGTCTGGGAGGGGCGCATCATCTGAGAGACCTTCCTGGCCGAAGAGCGAGTCCCAGACTCCCCTGAGCCGCTGGAGGCCCATTTCCATCTCGTGGCCCGAGACACGGCCCCCTAGGGTCATCGTCTCGCGGACCGAGCGGAAGTCTGTCTGTCGGCTGCGGAAGTAGATCTTGAGGCGCGATTTTGAGACATCGATCATATCGATCGCGAGCATGTCCATCTCTAGCGGGGGGCCCGAGCGCCTCGTGGCGTACTCAACGAACATGTTGAACGCCTCCGAGCTGCCGGGCCGATATGGAGGCGCAGCCACAATAGCATCTGAGATTACCTCCAGGTTACTACGGCCGGTTTGCTTCGCTCTGTATCCAGGGAAGAAGTATGCTTTCGGCGAGGGCTGCTTCTCGCTCAGATCAAACGCCCAGAAAACCTTGGACTGGTGGCCCTCGGGCGAGAGGTGATCTACGCCCTCGTTGAAGTACTGCTCGAAGTGATCGAACCAGCGCATGTCTGTATCCGGTAGGGCGCTTAGCACCGATTCCTTGAACGCCGCAGGGGCGCGCTCGTTCCGCGGGTCCAGGGAGGAGCCAGCATCTACGCCGACTGGCTCGACAGAGAATCGAATGGTAGGCCGCTGATGGCCCGTATGCCAGTCCCAGCTAAGCTCGATCGGGTTATTATCGTCGGTCATAAAGCTTTTCCAGCGGTTGGCGCCGGGTTCGTCGGCAACACCCAGTCTCGGTGCGATGACCTCGGCAAAGAACGTGAGGATCCGGATTTGCGCGGCGTACGAGTATCCAGCATTGTGTAGGAGGACCGCAAGTGCTCGCCCGGATGTTTTCCACCAGTGCAGCTCATGGCTGTTGAATATGGCGTCGCTGGCGGCGGTCACCTCCTCCCATGCGCTGGGCCCCTTGCTACGGAACGACTCCAGACTGACCGCCGCTGTTGTGATTTGTTTTAGATATAAAGATTTTAGGGACTTTCGGGTAGAGCCCATTCTTCTCCTGATACGGAATAACATCTTATCGTTAGACATCTTTGCTTGACGACTACAACCAGAATTAGATGCCAACCTTTAGCATGGGCAGCTCGGCTCTTTGCTCATATATATAGCTATTCTAACTTGTATTAAGTCAGGTCTGCCAAGAGTTACTAAGGGAAGAGGCTGTTTACTACTGAATGTCCGACACATCCCGTGATTAGACACCAGGTCTACTACAACACTGACGCGAAAAAGGAACTGGATCCCCGTGTATGTGGTGTGACTTACTTGATAAGGCTCCCTACCCGGCGGATTCAACTGCAACTCAACTGTGGGTCAGAGTCCTATGCATGCAAGCTGCAAACTCAACCAGCCTGCTTATACACCTTAGACATTCATGTCCGGGGTGTCTACTTGTCAGCACGCCACGTCATTGGGACTTAGTTCTTTCTCTGAAAGTCCCTGGCATTCATAGTAGTATACTAGCCTGTTCGTGCAGAATCACGGCCCACACGGCCCACGGGGTGGCTTCCTCAAGCGCCTTTCTCTGCTTGTTTCGGCTCCGCCGCCTTTGGAGCCGCAGTGGCGTTAGGGATGACAGTCTCTTTCTGTTGCCTGTCGACCCCCAGCCATAGGAGGTCGGGCCGGCTGTAGTGGCCAACGATATCCAACCAGCCCCTCGTCGCCACGGTCTTGGTGAGATCTAGATCTGCATATACGATGCCCTCAGTATCAGGGTTGCCGAGGGGCTCTGTTAGCCGCCGCCCGTCAGGGCCTATGATGCAACTGTGCCCTCCGCCAGGCTGCCGACAAGACAGACCGTTCTGAGTGCTCATGGCGCCGATACCTTTTTCCGTGCAGACTGCAGTAGAGTGGAGTACGTGCGCGGTGCTTTCAATAGCATAGGTCTGCGATAGATTCTGGCAGCCGTCGGCAGTCATGCTCCACAGACCTGGATGGTCAACGCCCGTGGGCGGGTCGATAGGAGGCCACATGGAGATATGGATCACACCTCCCTGCGAGATGCTGTGGTACTTGAGGAGCGGCTGCGTGTGCTCCCAGCAGGCCAGGACCCCGACCTTGAGCTTGCCGATCTCAGCCCCGAAATCTATCTCCGCCACGTTGGTGAGGTCGCGTCCGGATCCATCCCCGAAGATGGTGCGCTCCATGTGGGTCGGCTTGATCTTGCGCCGGTGAAGCGCCAGCTCGCCCTGCGGCGAGATGATGGCCTGGGCAATGTAGACGCTGTCCGAAGGGCTCCTCTCGGAGAACCCGAGCGCCACGGCGATCGAGTGTTGCTTAGCAGTCGCCTTGATCGCCGCCATCGCCAACCCTTCCACGGGTAGAGAGTTGTATATGTACCGTGTCTGAAGCTCGGGATCCACGGGTCGCGCCCTTTCAGAGCAAATAGTCAGAGTCAGTCTCAAACCCGTTCCGGCTAGAGAGCACGGCAACAGAATGCAAACTCACCATATCCATGCTGGGTAGCCTGGCAGCCAGGCCTCTGAGAAGGCCACTAGTTTCGCACCGCCTTTCGCAGCCTCGGCGATCAACCCGCAAGCCTTCTTCACTGACCCGGCGAGGTCGAGCCATACCGGCTCTGCCTGGACGACTGCGACTTTGATTGAGGTAGCCATCGTGTATGCTCGGTGTCAGCTTACTCGCAACCGCACTAGATGATGGTGTAAGGCGTAAATGGACCAACCAATGCTAGTCCGTACGTAAAAAGATGTATGGTCCGGCCTTTAAGTATTCCAGCGAAGGAAAGGCTCCCCCCTTCCCCCCAGATACGTACGTAATCGACTGATCAAATGTTGGCAATGCGGTTGCTGCAGGCTGCGTATCTATAACTAGAGCCCTGGCCCCTATACAGCCTCCATCACTGCGAAGCACAGCCCACGCTAACCTCGGGGCGCGTTGGTTTCGCAATGGCAACCCGCGGCAAGCCAGCCAGAAATCCATTTGAAGAGGCAGAGCGATGAGGAGAAACACTCGGGAGTTCCCAACTGGACGCTAGTCACATCCCTGCGTCTTGCGATGTAACATCGCCAGATTGAACATCACTCTTGCGGTGTTACAGTAACTAAGACAATGTGTAACTCGATTGTGCAATACTAACGCCGATACAGCTCTGTGTCGCATACATAGCTTACAACGAGGTCCGAATTGGATAAGGAGCAACTAACCAGGTACTGCCGTGGTACATGGCGACATAGCCGCTTGAAGACCGTACTGCGGAACTCAGCAGGATGGGAAGAAGAGTTATTAGTCCATGTTAAGCCCGAATCTCCGTGGAAGGATTCGCACCCTTCTTGAAGAACGTCGGATGTAGCATTGATGCAGTTCTCAGGGGCTGAGTTTCGTTCCCGTGGTCGTTCCCCTGGATCCGTCTCCATTCCGCCACAGTAGAGATTCACCGCGGGCGGACTATGTGCCGTATTTATCCCTCTTCACCCCCTCCGTCGTTCCTGAATCTATGATCGAGTAGTGCCAGATGCGACAACCTTGCGGTGTATCCTATGTCCCCGACTGCCAAAGGTCTCACCGTAACCGGCAAGCGCATTTTAGCTCCGTGCACCTTGAAAAAGGAGACCTTCTAAACCAATCAAATTGTATGATTTTGGTCTTTTATGGGTTTTTCTGCTGTCTTAAGTTTAGCGTCAATGCCACTCCTGCTGCTGTGAGACCTTCTGGCAAGTTGGGGACATAGTAGTTCCGCTCAACATCCCACTCGGACCAAAGGGCTCGTCATCAGCACAGACCATAGCCCACGAAAACGGCTCGATCCGCTCGGCAGAACTGACCCGATATGCGATCGAGTGCCAACGCCCATGTTGGTCCATAATTATAACTATGTTTGCTTCGGTCGCCGACACCTCAGGTACGTAGGAACTGTTCAATTCTCATTATGATTCCGACTGGAGCTTTGGTGGCATTACATGGTGTTCGACTCAGCTTGAGTGCCGATGTATGCGTGCTTTACAGGTAGCCGCTATCGAAGGATATCCCTCCACGAATCACACCCACTTCCGTTTCAGGACAAGGTGGTTAAACCTCGGCAACTGTATCAAAAAGGCCTTTTCATTGTTGAGTCCTGTTGATGACGTGTGGGGGCCATAGTAAGCAGTAATCCGACTTAAAGCGGCCGATCCCACGCGCTCAGAAAGTTATCAACCGGGTTCGTCAGCGCACCTAACCATAGCGGCTCACTTTGGAATCTTTTACTATGATAAGACGTTAACGCTCGATCAATTCTCCGTCCTATTTATTATATTCTGGTTGGGCCGGTGGGATGTCCACAAGGCGGCGTTGCACTCGCAAAGTCTCCGTGTTGTGTTTTGCCACGGGAAGGATCCTGCAGCACGAATTTGACGGCTCGGCATGGATAAGGTGTTCCTGTTACAATCCGGCCGGCCCTCCAAGCCCCTGTCTATCGAATGAGGCAGCTGGGTCACAGTGCAAAATTTGTTGTCGAATGATCGTCTTAGCTTTCAGCTGGACTAACGATGGGTATCACACACGGAACAATGGTTGTTATCGAATGATCATCATATCTTTCGCTGGACTAGCGATGGTATCACACGAGGAACCAATGGGCCATGCCAGAGCGGCCAAGCGCAATTCTTCGTCTTTAGGATGAGGGACATCGGTCCGTAGCATTGCATAATGCTCCAAGCTCACCGGGAATTGCCAAACCATGGCCAATTGGGATGATGGTCGTATTTCCCCCCCTTTTCAGATGCAGTCTCTGTCCGAGCGTATCTGGCCTGCAGAGTGCAAAGAGACATCCACGGACGTGTGCCATTTCGTTTTCCATTCCCTCCGCGGAATAGGCAGATCTTGCCGCAATAAAGAAGCTCTCTTGGTTCCCCCTAGCCATTACTGTTGATATTACTGTTGATATCAGAGAAGTAAGTATTATGCATACCGTTCCTAAGTACCGGGCGGGGGTTGTAGGACCACTTTACGAACCACGGTTCCCCCACGATCGAAGACGCGGGCCATTTGACCATGTGTAAGCAGGGAACAGGGCTACATAACTAGGGCTTTGCCACCAGTTTGCATTTAACTGCCGTTGTGGCTCCTCGGTCTGCATCAGAGCTAACTTATGTGTTCACGGGGATTCCCGTTCGTTGCTCGAGGTAACAATGGCTGCGAGCCTCACGGGCCAGGTCGTCGAGATATGGTTTCTCTACCTTATCGGCGCGTTGATGATTTCCGCCCGTATCTACTGCCGGACCAAGCTAGTCGGCTTGAAGAATTACAAGCTCGATGATTACCTTATTCTCGGGGTGGCGGTAAGTCGACTGAATCATTGAGGGCGATGGCGGAGACGAGATATCCCAACTGACGAACTACCTCCGGAGGCCATGTGGACGGCGGCCCCGGTAATAGGTCATGTCTTCGTCGTGGTTGCCAAAGGGTATCACACCTCCGACCTTACTTTCGAAGAACGCCAGAACATGCCGCACGAGGAGTATCACGAATGGGAATACGGGTCTAAGATATTCTTGCTCGGCCTCACTGGCTACTTTTTCATCATCTGGGTGTTGAAATTTAACATGCTATGCTTCTACCAGCGGGTAGTAAGGGCGTTATGGGTGGAGAAGTTCGTCAAGCCTGCAATGGGACTTGTGGTAACGTCGGGCGTCGCAATAATCTTCACGCTTGCGCTCACTTGCCGCCCGTTCTATCAACTATGGCAGGTTTGGCCTGACCCAGGACGTATGGATTTACTTGGCTCCGACGACGATCCTGTTAGAGCCCTTCTGCTGACAGCCCTTCTGCCTAGGCCGCTGTGTACCGCAGAACATCGTCTTCTTCGTTGTGATACTAACTTTTAACCTCCTTACCGATGTCTGCATCATGCTCATCCCGGCTCCTGTTCGTGTCCCCCATACATCGGGGTTGGGCGTGTGATCGGTGCTGACTCTCATCCAGGTGATACTTGGAATTAAAGCCAACCGGTGGAAGAAAGCCGGCCTTTACTTTGTCTTCAGTCTCGGCCTCTTCTGCATGTTCGCCGCCGTTCTTCGATTCACGCTGATCTTCCATGTAAGTGAAACCTCTATCAGCACGGCGGGGCTACTCGAGAACAAGGTATCTAATCCGCGCTCGTCAGTTCAATCAACGCGGAGTATCGGCGCTTTGGTCCCTGCGAGAAGATTGCGTTGGCATCGTCGTCGGCCAAGCCCCTCTTGTTACACCTATGCTGAGACGCAAATTCTGGGTGGATATCGGCTACATCTCGCCGGGGCCTGGCGAACGGTATCCGAGTAGTCATCCGAGCCGCGGCCACGAACTGAGTTCAGGGGCCCAGATAAGCGCGGGCAGGAGGACAACCCAATTGAGCAAGAAGTCAGCGGATCCGTACAGCCTGACGCAGTTAGGCATCACAAGACTTGGTACGGAGAGCGAGGAAGAAATCGTGAGGAGGGATAGCTTCTCAATGCAGGCTCCAGACAGCTCCCCAGGCAGGACCACAGGGATCTTAGTAGAGCATACGGTCGAGATCCAGAGTGCGCCTGGAAGATCGGACCACGCGGCAGAGGCCCGTACAAACCATTGGTATGACGTTTCCTGACGTAAGTAGTAATGCGGGCGATCATGGACAAGGCAATTCTGAATGGGCATTTATGAATGGAAGCGAGGACTTAATGCTTAATGTATACGGCACCTGTGAAATGGATAGGGGGCTCTTTGGTCTTGCTGGGTCTTAC
>QJOA01000975.1:0-17546 GCA_004155915.1 Monosporascus sp. CRB-9-2
TTTAAATATTATTAAATATTCCGATTTAATAACGATACGAAATTTATAAAACGCCTAAATAATATCGATTTTAATAAAACGTTTAACGTTTCGATAATTAATTATAATACCGTGAAATAAAAAAACTGGAATAAGGTAATTTTTTAAATATTGGGTTTTTTAACGGTAATCGATATAAAACCGGCATTCCGATAAATAAGGTTTTAAAATAAACAGGATTAAAACGGCGTTTCTTTATATATATAATTTAATAAAATTTAATTTAAACAATTTATTTATTATTTCTTTTTTTAACGGAAAGTATTAAATAAACGTTTTATAAGTAAAAGGTCTAAAAGCGGATATTAACCGGTTAAATTCCAAAATTATGTTATAGCCAGGTCGAAAAACTGAAAAAATGTTAACTTTCTTTTTTGAAAAAAATCCTTCCAAATAAACGAAAAGTTTTAATAAGAATTCTCGGATTCGTTTTACGTATTCCGGATTTTTATTTTCGGAAACAGGAAATTTTTAACCGTTATATATTTTCCATTTTTATAAAGCAGCTATTATTATAACGTTTAATTTTTTATTCTTAAAAAAAATAACTTTTTAAAATAACGGATATTTGTTTTATCGTTCCGTACGGAAATCAGTTTCTAACCTATTCGTTAACGAGGTAACAATTACGTTATCCTTAATAATTTCTATAACGGAAATGGTTAGCTTAATATTATATATATCCGGTATATCTTTTTTATTTATTATATTTAACGGAATAATAAATACAAATATTAAGATAAAATCGTTTTCGGATTTTCTTTATAAACGTTACAAAATTTGGTATTATTTATCGGCTTTTTTTATAACGCAGTCATGGTAATAAACATTTTCTTAAACTTTAAAATCGACGTACTTATTTAGCAAATATCGGGTTAAAAGTTTAATCGCCGGTAAGAACTTAATTAAAGTTAATAAATCATCGGGCTAAATAATACTTTTATTCTTATAATCCAATAATAAACTATATTCTTCCATCTAGTCAAAACCGATAAAAATATCATATTTAATATCTATAATCTAAAAAACTTAATCGGGAAAACGTTATCCATTAATTTCGAATATTATAATTATCTAAGCTTTTACTTAACCGGCGGATTACTTCCGGTAATCTTATAATTAAATTAATTTTTTTAACCGGATAATACAAATTTATAATCGTTTTTTTACTTATTTAATAAAAAAAAGGTTAACAAAAAGTTAGATTTATATTTCGGTATTACAAAAAGCGGTAATATATAAACTAATCCTATTTATTTAAATTTACGTAATTTTAATAAAAACTTTACATTTTTTAAAATTACCTACTTCCGTTATTATTAACATAAAAAAATTATCGAAAAGTTTTCCGATAATTTTATTCTTTTTCCGATTTATCGGAACTAAATAAATCCTTTATTATTTTTACCGTAATAACCTTTTTTTTATTAAAATAATCGTTAACCTTATATCCCGTCTTATTATAATTAAAGCATATACCAACCTTTTAATAAACCTTTTTTTAGCTTCCGATAAAAGCTTGCCGGTATTGCCCGAAATTTTCGATTTGCCGGAATTATTACTTAAATAAAATTTTCTATTTTTATTTTTCGGTTTATTAAGGTTATATAATTAAAGCTTACGTTTTTACTAACGCTTTTAGTAAACGAATTAATTATTATAAATAACTATAACAACGCAGTTATAAAACTTTTTATAAATAACGTTAAAATTACGGTTATTTTTAAAAAGGCGTAAATCGCAATTTAAGGAAATATATTTTTATAAAACTTACTTTTATTTGTTTTCGGTAATTTTAACTTTTTAAACGAAAACGTTAAATTTAAAAATAAAATCATAAATATTTTAATTTTTGCCGGACTTAAAAATAAAAATACGGAAAATTTCTTTAATAACGAAAGTTTAATTTAAATTATAATATAATAATTTTAACATTTAAATTATTTCGGTTACGCAAAAAAAAGGTTACGTAATCGATCGGTAACGAATTTTAATTACTTATTCGGATTTTTTTTTAAAAAAGTTTATTAAGTAAATTATATAAATTTTTTCGTTCCGAAAAATTAGTTTATTTATTTCGAACTTATTTACGACCTTACGGACTTAAACGTTAAATTTGGTTTTATTACCGTTAAACTTAACAAGGTTATTAACGTAAGCTCTTTTTTTTCGGTTATAATTAAAATTCGCATTATTAACTTCCGCAAACTTGCGGAAAACGGGCCATATTACCATATTAATAAGGCGAAACGTATTAATATTACCAAAAGCGTTATCAATTATATTTTTTCGGCAAGGGCGGTCGGCGTTATCGGAAAAAATGGGGAAATAATAACTTTATCTAACCTAAAAGTAAACGACTTCGTCACGAAATTTCTGAAATTCTCCCTAAATATTTTGGTTATCGTTAACCATCTCGTCGACCAGCTACTTATCAAGGTTAATTTCTAAATAACTATAATCTTAATTTTAATAATTTTGGTTTAATAAACCCTTTATTTTTACGGATTCGGTTTCGTTTTACGGTACGTCGTTTTTTGCCGTTTTTTTAAAATATTCGTCGTTTTTTATATTTTAGTTTAGGTTTTAAAAAAGCATTTCGTTTTCTATATTCTTAATTCTACCTCTAATTAATCTAAATCGCTTTAAACGTCAACTAACTAATAAATAATCTTTCCTAATAAATATTTAATTTTGATACTGGTTAATCTGGGTCTTGGTTTTGGGTCTGGTTTAAAACGCGTTATTTTTTATCGTTACGTATCGACGTAAAAAAGGTATAATGCCTTATTTATTAATTGCTAGGCTAACGAGGAAAGGAATAAGCTTAGAATAATGTTACGGCCAGCGAAATATAATATGATAGCTAATTTATTAGCGCTATGAACAAAGATTTTAAACTGAAGAAAAAAAAGAAGGAAAGGCAGAGTTGCAAAATACGTAAAGATCTACAAATGTCCTTACTCTTTATGTGGCAGGTGGCTAGTTCGTGTGGCAGCTGTTAGCCCCACGTAACGGTTGCCGGCCTCACGGTTTGATCCTGGTGGCTGCCGTTACAGAAAGTATTATTTAAATATTTATAATTAATTGTTATATCTTTAAAAGTTTATATTTTAAAATAATAACGTAAAAATTAGGTTACTTAATCTTTTTTTAAGCGTTTAAATTTGCCGTTATTAATTAAAAGGCGTTATATATATAAGCGAAATTAAAAATAAGGTGGCGTATAATTTAACTGATTTTATATAATAACTTAATAAACTAAAGTTTTTTTCTGGATTCGTAATAGTTTTTAACGAACTTTATTAACCTTTTTTTTCGTCGGTACGCTTTTAATACGGCGTGTTATATATTGTTTGTTAATTTGGTATTTTTTGAAGGTTAAACGTTGGGATTTTTACGCTTTATTTCGTTAATCGCTTGCGCCGTACGAAATTAAGCTGAAAGCTATATATCGTTCGAAAACGTAGATTTTGATAAAATTAAAAAAAAAAAATTAATTTTTTAAAATATTGTTGAAAGCCCTTTTATAAGGAAAGAAATTAGTAAGTGGATTAACGCGTAACGCGGATGTGGGGTGGCGCGTTGAGGGAGTGGAGCGTTGGTGGGGGGGTCGCCTTATATTTTTTTTCGTAAATTTTTACAGTTAATAATTATGTATATTTATAAATTATTTTTTTATTTTAAAAAAACAACGTTTATTAATAAACTATATAATTTGTTTATTATTATATTATATATATGAAAACTTTATATTTAAACCGATATTGACCCTGCCGAACTCGTAGAGCCAGCGAGCATAAGGTTCATCAGGGTCGAAGCTTATTAGCAACCACGTATCAGTCGGTTTCAAAGTGAGGCTTTATAGAACTGAGGTATTAATTTATCCTAACCGTAAAAACTATTAATTAGTTACCGTATTCGAAGATACGGGGTATAGTATTTATCGTGTAAATTATATCGTATGATAATTTTCTGTATATTTAGTTCAGCCTGGAAAATAAGATTTGAACCCATTCGACCTTGTACATTTAAGACGGGTTTTAATTTTTTAAATAATTTATATATGAAATAATAATTCCGTTTCGGTTATAAATATAATTTTTTTAAACGATTTCAAAATGTAAATATAAAAGCTTTTTTAATCGATTATATAATTATAATTTTATGATTTATATTGTTAAAATGTAAATAAAATCCGATAAATTAAAGATTTATAAAGGTTATATTAAATTATATATTAATTATTATATGTAAAATAAAAGCGATTTTTTAATATTTATTAATAATGTGTTAATAAATTAAATTAAAGTTCGTGTCGGCAATTGATGCTTTCAAGTGCTGCAGGCTGGTGGGCTTTGTTCAGGCTAGGCAGCAGAATGCTGCCTGGGACAGCCTTTGTCCACTGATAATCCTTTGTTACCTAATCGTATATGTAAGGGCGATTGCCTGCGGACTAAATTAATTCTTTTCCAGAACTTAGAAAACTAATATAAAGTAATTACGCTATATTCCTGCATTTGATTATTACAACTGCTAATATGGTAGTATCTTTTGGTTAATTAGTAACCGTAATACGTTATACGAAATAATTAATTATAGTTTAAAAGTTAAGTTAATAAAAAAAAGTATAAGATTTAAAAGAAAGCCGTTTAGCTAACGATAACAAAAAAACGTAAAATTTTTAAGGAATTTCCCGTTAAGCAAATTAATAATCTATCCGATAACGGCTTTATCCTTAAGGGACGGAACTATATAAATGATAATTTTTTCCTTTTTTTTTACCTCGAACCTTTATACGATTAAAAGGTTCCTTAAAATAAAAAATTTTACAGTAAGGGAAAATAGGCGGAAAAATACGAAATATCTTTAGTAAAAAATAATTCGTTACCTTAATAATAAAGGCTAAAGATAAACTTGAAAAATTTTAAACCCTTAATTCAAAAATAACATACCGAAGCAAATTTAAATAAGCTTTATACATTTTTAGGTATTAACATAAATAGGATTAAATAGGATATTAAAGTACGAAAAATAGATATTAATAGGTCGAGGATAAAGTTAAAGATATGAGGCTTTAGAACCAAAAAATTAACGAAACAGTATTACGATTAAACGACATAATAATTAAATTCTTAAATATATTCGGCAATAAAGCGTCGCAAAGTTCGAAAAGCTTGCGAAATGCAAGTGTATAAATAAAAGCATTAAAAAACGTTCTGCTTATGGCTCGGGCAAGTAATTCGAAGGAAGTCCCCGTTATAACACCCGTTGCAGCATCCGTTGCAGCACCTGTTGCAACGCCTATTGCAGTACCCGAAGAAAGCGATGTAAAAGAGATCAACCCCTTGAAAGAAGGCGAAAAAAAGCCTAGGAGGTGGTCTACTGAAAAGCCCGACCCCTCGAAGAAAAAGAAAAGTAAAAAGGTGAAGCCACCGTCCAAGGGAAAGGGAATGGTACGCGGAAACCTTGATAATTTAGACAGCTCATTATCTTCATCCTCTTTTTCAGGGTTATCTGGGGATCCACCGAAGCGACGGAAGGGACATCACAGTTCCTCCAGCAGCTCCTCCGGCTCCAGCTCCAGTAGCTCGGATAGTTCTAACGAATCAGATATCCGTCTAAAGGAACGGAAGAAGGACTCCAAGAAGTCCAGTAACGATTCGAAGCTCCGTTAGAAACGCTTCGACTTTTCCTTGGATAAAAAGAATCACCTGTCAGGTTGGGCTAATTGGGAGCTCTGGAGCAACGCCCTCAATCTTGCACTGGAAGAGATTGGCTATGAGGACGGTATGAAGCTGAAGCAAACTGATCAGCTGCGTCTGGCGAAGGCCATCACGAAGACCTGCAAGAGGGCGCCCCTTGAGTTGATCACAGGTATCAAGAAGGGAACAAAGATGTTGAAGACCCTACGGACGACAGGAAGTGCAGGCAGGAAACATCAGCTTCCAATACGTGGAAAGCAAAGACAACCCTGCAGACGGGCTCACAAAGCCACTTGACAAGACGGACTTTGAGCGATTCGTACGGGACCTGGGACTTGAGAAAATACGAGACTAGGGTTCAATCCCCACACAGATTGGTTGTTTTTAGATTTGATTTTGGACTTTTAGGACTTTCCAGCCGCGGTCACCTGACGCAAGAGGGCGTGTCGGCAATTGATGCTTTCAGGTGCTGCAGGCTGGTGGGCTTTGTTCAGGCTAGGCAGCAGAATGCTGCCTGGGACAGCCTTTGTCCACTGATGATCCTTTGTTACCCAATCGTGTATGTAAGGGCGATTGCCCACGGACTAGATTAGTCCTTTCCCAGAACTTAGAGAACCAACACAGAGCAATTACGCCAGATTCCTGCATTCGATCACTGTGACTGCTGACAGTTCGCTTATATTTTAACGTTCGTTATTAATGTATTAAAAACGTTATTTAAATTCTTTTAAAATTTAAATTAAAATAAGTAATCTAGTTTTAAAAAACTTTTTAAATAATATATTTTGGTTTTAAAATTTCGTTGCGGTAAAAAAAAAAAGAAAAAATTTAAATTTTTTTCTTAAAACATGCGTTATGTTATTAAATTTTCGATAAAGGTTAATTAGAATTATAAATCCGTAATTATTTTTTAAATTAACTTTTTTTTACGTTTAATAATAATATTAGCCGTAATAATAAAAAGATTTTTTATAAAATAAGTTTTTTTTAACTAACTTTGAAATATTATTAATTAATTAATTTCGTTTTAGGTCGTTATTTTTGTATAATTTATTATATAATTTATTTTTTATAATTTTCGTACGTTCCGTATTAAGTTCGTATATAATTAACGGTATAAAATTCTTCGTATTAATTAAAATTTCCTAAAGATAAATTTTCGTTTTATTTTCGGTATTTTTCGTTTAAATATTAAATATTACTTAATTGTTTTTATTATTATTAATATAATTAAAAAATAAATTATATTCTTAAAATTATATTATAAAGTTTAACTTTATAAAAATAACTTTTTTAATTATGATTTAAAATGTTTTTTTTTTAATTTCTTTTAATTTTTAGTATATTTTTAGTAAAAAGTTATAAATATTTCGGATATAATTTATATTGATTATTTTTTTTACTATTAAGTTTTTCCGGTATTAATTTTCGGAAATTAAAATTTATTATCGTATAATATATTCTTATTTTTGTAATTATAATAAGTAAGTAATTTTTTTTAATTAAATAATTTCTAACTTTATAAATTTTAAATAAATTCCGTAAAAAGTTGAAAATAAATTACTTTTTTTAAAAATTAAGTTTGAAATATTTTAATTTCGCAATAAATATAATTTTTTATCGTTTTTTAAATTATTAGTTATTGATTCTTACGACCTTAATAATATATTTATTAAGGTTTATAATCCGGTTTTTTTAATTAAATAGTTTTTAATATTTTGGTTTAAATTTTTATAAAATATATTCATTATAATATCGTTTTTATTGTTTTTGTTTCTGGCTTTAATAATGAAATTTTTCAACATTATAATATATTTAAATGTTAATCTTTTTTATCGGAAATAAAAAGTTTTCTAAATTATATTTTATTTTTCGTCCGGATTAATAAAATTGTTATAAAATTTATTTTCGAAATTAATATAATATTAGAAAACTTTTTTAATAATTCTTCTTATCGAACTAATTTACGACGTTTTTAATAAAATAGATCATTATAACGAAAATTTAATTTAATAAGCTTTTTAATTTAAAATCTAAAAATACGTCTTATTTTAAATAAAAAACGTTTATACCTTTTTTTATCGTAAAATTTAAATTTTTAACTTTAATTTTAAGAATTATTTTTATTAATATTTTAATTTTAAATTAATTTTTAAATTATTTAACTTTATTTTTAAATTTAATGATTTTTGCCTTAAATTATTTAATAACGTTATTCGAAATATTAATTGGTATAATAATAATAATATTAAGTATTATTTAAAATTTAACGGTATTATTAAATGGAAATTTATAACATATAATAGTTATAAATCTAATAAATTACTAAATTTAATTATACTGTGACGGTTATGGGCTTAACCAATTATTAAACCTAGTTACACGGTTTATGTTGGCAGTGGTATCGTGAGAATCTGAGCAATAAGGGGATAGTTACGTTTAGTAATAGCAGATAACCGTAGGTGATCTGGGTAACTAATTGTTATTGCAAGCTGGTGCTATTTAAGCTATGGAAATAATAAGCGTATATATATTTATCTTGGCTCGATGTATTCGAACTGGTTCGATTTATCCATAGTGGTTAAGTCTTGTCGAGCTCGTCGAGCCCGTCGAGCCCATCGAGTTATTTCTTTTGTTCGATTGGCTTAAAGCGTTAAGCCTTATTTTTTTTACTAAATTTATCGAACCGGTTACGTAAGTTAAGACCTTTTATCGAAAATGTTTACATATTTTTCGACCGTTTGGTAATGGGCCAAATTTTTAGGTTATAATACGATTTTTTTCTTTTTAGGATTTTTGCCTTTAAAAATTAATTTATTTATTATATCGTTTAGTAAGTAATTTTCCTTTTTTTTTATAATTTTTTTTTATAACTTAATTATCATATTTAATTAAATTAAAAAGTAACGATTTTGTTATAAACGTAATAACGTTTTAATTCTGTCGGAACGAATCGATTGTTTTGGTTTTAATATATTTTTTAATCTTTTTTATTTTCGTTACAAATTTGAAAATAAGATTTGTAAAGTTTATTTTAGTTCTAGAAAATGCTTTTATTGTATTAAGTATATTGGTTTTTATAATCTTTTTAATTTTTCCGAATTAAAATATCGGAAATTAATGGATAAAAAGGATTAATTGGAATTTTAAAAATGTTTTGCCGAAAAGCAATTATTTAGGGCTTAATAATATTTTAACGAACTATTTAATTATTTGGCCCGGTTTCGGAATTAAAAAAAGTTGCTGTAACGGTGTAAGATCGAAATATTACGTTAGGAAATTTAAAGTGCGGAGGCGATAAAAAAATTTGAACGTTTGGAACGGAAATAAAGGTAATTAAAAGCCGAGGTAGCTATATTCGTACAGGTTACCTTTCTTACTAATTAGCTTAATATTAAGGGAACGGATTAAATACCGTTAAATAGCGTAAACTGGAATTTTAACTTTAACGGTTTCGACGTTATTAATAAAAGTTTTTTAAAAAACGTTAAGCGTTCGTAAAGTTTTTTGCGGGTTTTCAGGTATTTTCGGAATTTAAGTAATTTTTTTATTTAATTAGGTATTAAATAAGTCCGTTTTATTTCCGTATATCTAGTATTCTTTTTGCTTTATAAATTAATACGTTTTTTATAACTTTTTTTTTTTCGTTTTATATTAATTTTAATCGTATTTATTGTTAATTCGAATAAGGAAATATAAAAAGTTAAATAAAGTTTAACCTTTAATAATAACTTTCATTCGTAATTATTTTTTAAAAATTTTTTGGTAATTTTATATGGATTAATATATTTGAAGTTAAGTTTTTTGTTAAGTTGCTTAATCTAAATGTTTTTGATAGTTAGGTAAATTATTTCTTTTTTCGAAAAGGTTAATTTCTTTAACTTTTTTTAGTTCTAATATTTACTTATTTAGCTACTTACGAATTTAAATTTTGTTTTTATTTTAGTATATAATTACTTTAATCATTTTGATATTAAAATTATTTTAACGTTAATTAGTTTTTTGTATAAATTTCTGTAAATTTTTAGTATAAAACCAAAATTGGCAATTACTAACGTTATTTTGATACTTTCGTAATAATTAATGTTATAAATTAGCTATATAACTGGTAACTTTTCGACCTAGTTATTTTGTTTATAATTAACGTAATATCGTAAATACGTTTTTAACGTTTAGTTAATATTTTCTGTTTATTTGTTTATTTACGGTTTAAATACGTTAAATAATTTATGATTTAGTCCAAACTAAGTTATTAATTTTTGCCAAATTTTTAAAATAAAGGTTATACCTTTATTTAATATAATTTCCGTTAAAAGTTTATAAGTACCTAAAATAGATCGAAAAAATATATATGCAATTTATTTTATATCGGTATTTTCGTTATAAGGTAAAAAATAAAAAAGTTTCGTAAATTAATTAACGATTACGAAAATGCTATCGTAATATACTTTTATAGCTGGATTTTTTAATATAAAAAGCTTAATAATAAAATTAAATATAATAAAATTTTATGGTCGTTTTATAATTAATAATAGTTATAATTTTCCGTAGGGTTTATATCGTCGTGTCTTTACCTTGGCGTAAATATCGTATTGTTATATTATTTTCTATCCGGTTAATTTTATTTTAAGAAAGTAATATATCCGTTATAAGCGCTTTAAGGTTTTATAGATCCCTAGGTGTTTATATAGTTAATATTTATATATATTTCGTATCAAGTTCTTTTGGAATTCTTTTAATACCTGAATTTTATTTATTCGTTACCTTTCGGGTAGGTTATTATTGTATTACTATATACGTTAATATATATTGGCTAGAATTCCTTTTATCGTAATAATTCGTCGTTATCGTAAATGTTTTTTAGGTATTATATCGAAAATTGTCTGTTATATTTTAACCTTAGGCTTTTTTAGATTAGGTCGTTTGCTAAATATATCTACTCTGCCATTTTCTGATCCTTTGCGATAAATAATAACGTAATCGAATTTAGAAAGGTATTTTGCGTAACGTAATTGTTTTCCGATTAGTTCTCGTGTTATAAAAAAATATATAATATTTTTATAATCTGTATATATTTTGATTTGGTATATATTACTTTTAAGATAATTTTTAAATTTTTTTAAAAGCGTTAACGATAACTAGGATTTTTTTGTCGTATATAAGGTAATTTAATTCGGTTTTATGTAATTTATAAGAATAAAAGGTAATAAGGTAAAGGTTTCCTTAATTATCCCGATATCCGATTATTATTTTTAAGGCGTAATCCGAAGTATTAATTTTTAACTTTATTAGTTACTTTAAGTCGTATATAATTAATATTAATTTATTAATTAAAGCGTTTTTAATTTGCTAAAAGGTTTTCTATTTTTTTAATATTTATTCGAATTATTTTTCTTTTTTAATAAGCTTTGTTAATAACATAATTATTTTGCTAAAGTTACGTATAAATCTTTTATAATAATTAGCAAATTTAAGAAATATTTATATCTTTTTAACGTTAATAAATTACGCTTATTTTTTAATTATTATAAATTTTTTAGGGTTTATCTTAATATATTTAAAGGTAATGATATATTTTAGGTATTTTATTTCTTATATATAAAAGGTACTCTTTTCGGCGTTAACCAAAAAATTAATATTCTGTAACGTTTATAGGACTTTATATACATATTTTATATGCTTTTTTTTAGTTTTCGAATAAATTAGGATGTCGTCGAGGTAACATATAACAAAAATGTCCAAATATTTTCGTAATACGTAATTAATTATTCGCTAGAAAGTTGATGGTACGTTTATAAGTTTAAAAGGTATAATAAGGTATTCGAAAAGTTCGTATTTAATCCTAAAAGCTATTTTTTATTTGTTACCTAACTTAATTCGTATTTAATTATATCCTTTTTTTAAATTCAAAAATATAAATTATTAAGTTCTATATAAATAATTTTTTATTTCGGTAATTAATAATAATAAGATTTTATCTTTAATAATAATATCGTTAAACTATTTATAATTAATAATAAATTGTAAATTTTTATTTTTCCTTAATACGAAAAATATTAAATATCCTATTAATAACTTAAAATATTATATATAATTCTTTTAACTTATTTTTAAAGTAATTACGTAATATTTTTAATTTTAGTTAATTTAGGTTATAAATAAGGTAAAAAGTAATTGTTTTGTTATCTTTAAAAATTATTTCGTAATTTTATTTATTATAAAATAACAATTTTATTTTAAACTTTTTTTTTTAAAAAAAATCGCTTATATTTATAATATTTCAATAATACTTTAGCTATTTATTTTGGTAATCTTTTAAACTTTAATAATAAATTATCATTTATTTACCAAAATCGTGCTTTAAAGTTTACAATAATACGCCGTATTTTTTCAATATGTTTTTTATTTACTACATATTTTATCTTTTTAAGTAATAAAGTTTTTATCGTATCTTTATATTTGTATTCGTTAACCTTATTGATTAAATATTAAAATCTTTCGTCGTTTATATCTTACGTATTAATAAAAAATAAAATAAAATTTACTTAATTAATTCTTTAATTAATAACTAAATTATATTACTTTAATTATAATAGCCCGAAAATTATATTGTAATTCTTTATTAAAATAATATCGAAATTAATGGTTTATTTCTTTTCTTTAACGAAAGTTTTAAGGTAATTAATTTCGCGTTTAACTTATCCGTTATTATAATTAAATATTTAACTTTCAATATTTTCGATTTCGTAAAAACTTTTTTTATTTCGTTATAATAATTATAACTTATTTATTATTTCCGGAGCGATATAATTTCTTTATAATAATTATAACTTATTTATTATTTCCGGGGCGATATAATTTCTTTATATAATTCCGTAATCCATTATTCCGGTATACCATTTTTTTAAATTCGTATTTATATTATAATTAATTTTTTTCCTGCCGTTTTTATTACGTATAAAGCCTTTTTAAAATATTGTTATTTACTTTTATTTTTTTTGCTAACTTAAAGTTCCTTTATAAATAACGTTAATCTTTTAAGTTATTTTCGAATTTTATAATTCGTTTTAAAAGTTATTTGTTTAGTTTTTACAGTTGTTATAAATATTTGTTTAATTGTTATAACGTAACTTTTAAATAAGTAATTTGCTTTTAAAAAATTTCCTTAATGGTATATTTTGGTTTTAAAATTTCGTTTCCGTAAAAAAAAAAAATAATTAAATTTTTTTTAAAAGATACGTCGTTTTATTAAGTTTTTAATAAACGTTAATTAAAACTGTAAATCCGTAATTATTTTTTGGCAATATTTTTCCATTATTTTTTAGATTAATTCCTTTTACGTTTAGTAATCGTATTAATCGTAATAACAAAAAAGGTTCTTTATAAGGTAACCTTTTTTTTCTGGTTAATTTTTAAATGTTATTAATTAATTAATTTCGTTTTAAGTTATCATTTTTTGCAAATATCGATATTATTTTTAATTTTTCGGGTCGTTACTTATTTAATTATTAAAATTAAAATCTTATTATTATATTTGTATAATCCGTCGTATAATATATTTTTTATAGTTTTTGTATATTTTATATTAATATCGTCTATAATTAACGGTATAAAACTTTTTATATCGATCGGGCTTTTTTAAGTATAAATTTTCGTTTTATTTTCGGTATTTCTTGGTTTAAACGTTAAATATTATTTAATTCTTTTTTTTTATCGTCGTTATAATTAAGGAAATAAATTATACTTTTTAAATTTTTTTTATCCTTTATGCTTTTAAAATTATTTTATAAAAGTAAATTTAATAAAAATAACTTTTTTAATTATTACTTAAAATAAATTTTTGGTTTTTTTTTAATTTTTATCGTATTTTTGGTAAAGGTTATAATTATTTCGGATACGAATTATATTAATTATCTTTTTATTGCTGGTTTTCTTCCGGTATTGGCCTTTGGAAGTTGAAATTTATTGTCGTAATTATTTCTGGTTTTTATATTATTATATAATATATCTTTATTTTCTGTAGTTATAGCAAGTAATTAAGCCCTTTTTAAACTAAATAATTTTTAACTTTATAAATTTTAAATAAGTTTTGTAAAAGGTCGAAAACGAATTACGTTTTTTTTTAATTAACTTCAAGATAACCAAATTTCGGAATAAAATATCCCTTTTTTTCTTATCGTCTTTTAAATTATCGGTTATCGATTTTTACGGCCTCGGCGATATACTTATTAAGGTTTATGGTCCGGTTTTCCTTAATTAATTCGTTTTTAATATCTTTTTTTAATCTTTTATAAAATATATCGACCATAATATCATTTTCGTCGCTTTCGTATCCGGTTTTAATAATTAAGCTTTTAAATATTATAGCATACTTAAATACTAATCCTTTTTACCGTAATTAAAAAAGTTTTTAAGTTACGTTTCGTTTTTCATCCGGATTAATAAAGTTATTTCGGAACTTATTTTCGATATTAATATAATATTTAAAAACTTTTTTAATAATCTTTTCTTTATCGGACTTTTTAACCAGCAGGTAATTTCGCATAATAAGCTCAAACCAGCAGGTAATTTCGCATAATAGGCTTAAACCAGTCTGCGGCGTCTCCAGTAAGACAGGCTGCCATAACAAGGATTTAATCTAGCAGGTCTTTTAATCTTAAGAACCGAAGGTACGCCCTGGCCTAGGTAAAAAATATTTAAACGTTTTTTTTATCGTAAAATTCGGGCTTTTTAACTTTAATCTTAATAATCGTTATAATCGGTATTTTGGCCTTAAGTTAATTTTTAAATTATTTAACCTTATCCTTAAATCGGGTAACTTCTTTTTAAAGTTACTAAATAACGTTATCTGCGGTATTAATCGATATAATAATAATATTAAATATTACTTAGAATTTAACGGTACTACTAAACAAAAACTTATAACGTATAACGGCTATAAATTTAACTAATTATTAAATTTAATCGTACGATTTATATTGGCAATAATATTATAAAAATCTAAGTAATAAAGGAATAATTACGTTTAGTAATAACAGATAACCGTAAATAATCTGGGTAACTAATTATTATTATAAGCTGGTACTATTTAAGCTATAAAAATAATAAGCGTATATATATTTATCTTGGCTCGATATACTCGAACTGGCTCGATCCATCCACAGTAGTCAAGTCTTGTCGAGCCCGTCGAGCCCGTCGAGCCCGTCGAGTCACTTCCCTTGCTCGACTGGCTCAAAACGCTAAGCCCTATTTTCTCCACTAAACCCATCGAGCCGGTTACGTAAGCCAAGACCCTCCATCGGAGATATCCACACATCCTCCGACCGTCTGGCAATGGGCCAAGTCCTTAGGTCATAACATATACGGTTTATAAAAATAATAATATTATGAAAATTTAAATAATAATAAAATAATTATATTTAATAATAATAAATAACCGTAAATTATTTAAATAGTTAAATTATAATTATAAATTAATATTATTTAAGTTACAAAAATAATAAACATATATATATTTATCTTGATTCGAATTATTTAAACTGGTTCGATTTATTTATAATAGTCGAGTTTCGTTAAGCCTGTTGAACTATTTGCTTTACTTAATTCGCTCGAAATGCCAAGCCTTATTTTTTTATTAAACCTTTTCGAACTGGTTACGTAAGCCAAGACCTTTTATCGGAAATGTTTATATCCGTCGACCGTTTAGCAATAAGCCAAGTTGTTATAACCAACCAAGCTTAGCTTATTGGCAAACGGTCGGAGGTTGAGAAGATTGTTTTCGACGTAAAACTTTGGATTATATGACATGGGTCCGAATAGATTCCCGGATTTAAAGGGATTTATGCATTTAAAAGATATAAATTCGAAAGGATTTTCGGATTTATAAGGATCTAGTTTATTTATACGGTTTAGATCCAAAAGGATAAACGGATTTAAACGGATTTTAATTAAAATATATACGTTTGGTGTTTTTATAGATTAAATAATACCAGTTTATAATATAATTTAATTGCTTAAATTATTTAAGGTTATTTATTATTATTAAACGTAATTATCTTTTTATTATCTAAGTTTTTACGATATTATTATTAGTATAAACCGTACGATTAAGTTTAATAATTAATTAAATTTATAACCGTTATACGTTATAAACTTTTTTTTAATAATACTGTTAAATTTTAAATAATATTTATTATTAATATTATATCGATTAATATTATAGATAATATTATTTAATAACTTTAAACAAAAATCATTAAATTTAAAAATAAAATTAAATAATTTAAAAATGAATTTAAACCCAAAATAATAACCATAATAATTATTAAAATTAAAGTTAAAAAGTTCGAACCTTACGATAAAAAAGGAAATATTTAAATGTTTTTTACCTAAGCTAAAATATACTTCCGGTTTTTAGAATTAAAAAATTTGCTAAATTAAATTTTTGCTATAATAACTTACCTTATTAAAAATATTATAAATTAGTTTAAACTTATAATGCAAAATTACTTAAAAGTTAAAAAATTCGATAAAAAAATTATTAAAGAAATTTTTAAATATTATATTAATTTCGAAAATAAATTCCGAAATAATTTTATTAATTCGGACGAAAAACGAAACGTAACCCAAAATTTTTCCAGTTACGAAAAAAAATTAACGTTTAAATATGCCATAATATTTAAAAACTTAATTAGTAAGGCCGGATACGGCAAGGACGAAAATAATATTATAATTAATATATTTTATAAAAAATTAAAAAAAAAACCTTAAAAATAAATTAATTAAAAAAAACCGGACCATAAACTTTAATAAATATATCGCCGAAGCTGTAAAAATCGATAAGCGATAATTTAAAAAATAACCAAAACAAAGGATATTTTATTTCCAAACCAGGTTATTTTTAAAGCTAATTAAGGAAAAAAACGTAACTTATCTTTAACTTTTTACGAAACTTATCTAAACCTTATAAAGTTAAGGATTATTTAATTTAAAAAAGGTTTAATTATTTGTTATAATTGCGGAAAATAGGAATATATTATACGAAATTATAAGAACTAAAAATAATTACGATAATAAATTCCAGCTTTTGAAAGTTAACACCGAATAAAAACCAGCAATAAAAAGATAATCAATATGATTTACGTCCAAAATAATTATAACCCTTTACCAAAAATATAATAAGGATTAAAGAAAATTAAAAAGTTATCCTAAATAATAATTAAAAAAATTATTTTTATTAAGCCTACTTTTATAAAATAACATTAAAAGCATAAAGGATAAAAAGAATTTTAAAAGAATAATTTATCTTTTTAATTATAACGATAATAATAAAAAAACGATTAGGTAATATTTAATATTTAGACGAAAAAATACCGGAAATAAAACAAAGATTTATATTTATAAAACTTTAATCGGTACGGAAAGTTTTACGCTGTTAATTATAAACGATATTAATACGGAATATACGAAAATTATAAAGAATATATCGTATAACGAATTATACAAA
Source organism: Monosporascus sp. CRB-9-2 (assembly GCA_004155915.1). Taxonomy (NCBI): domain Eukaryota; kingdom Fungi; phylum Ascomycota; class Sordariomycetes; order Xylariales; genus Monosporascus; species Monosporascus sp. CRB-9-2. The sequence continues at coordinate 17,251 of QJOA01000975.1, forward strand.
TATAGCAATAAAGCTTCATTTTTAATAATCAAATAAGTAACAACCTGAAAAACCAAAAATAATATTAATATCTATAAAAAATAATAAGTTAAAATAAAATCGATTAATTAGTAGCATTTAAAAATTGGCCAAAAAAAGTTACCTTATAAAGGATTTTTATTATTATTATTACGATTAATACGATTATTAAACGTAAAAGAATTAATTTAAAAAATAAAAATAAAAATTTATTAAAAAATAATTACGGATTTATAATTCCAGTAAACGTTTATTAAAAACTTAATAAAACGACGCAC
>QJOA01000976.1:0-17525 GCA_004155915.1 Monosporascus sp. CRB-9-2
GGCCGCTGCCGATGTCCGGTCGGGGGCGGAGTAGCGCCAGGGGGAGAATTGCCGGCCTAAGGAAATTAGAATATATAAATCGAGGTCGAACAAGTTAACGTACCGCCCGGGCTGCGGTTGCCTCAGCAAGCCGCGTAGCGGCCCGTTCCGCATCCCTTCTCATTTGCGCCAAAGAACGTTTTTTTCGCTTCTGTTATAACTTAGCAGCAACTCCCGAAGTACAAACATAATAACAATTAGGGAATCCATACCTTTACGCCGTCTCCTTTATGGCCCGAAGGCCCACCACGGCCACCGCCGCCGCTGCCACCGCCGCCGCTGCCACCGCCGCCGCCACCGCCACCGGCCGCGGCCCCGCCGTAATAGATTGGACCGCTATTGAATCGAATATTGAACGCCCTATTATACCCTTGGTCAGTCCATTTGTTATCCATGCTTGTCTTCCGCCCTTGATTCGATCAGTGGCGCGGGCCGTATGGGTTCTGTATGCTTCACAAAGGGACGACTAGCTGGGGGAGGGAAGTATGCCATTTCCAGGTGGGAGGTTAGGGTTAAATCCGGGGTACGAAATGGCCATAGGAGGGAACTAAATGCCGGCAGTCATTACGAACTTGGACCAATTAACGTGATAAAAGTTCGCTGTATACGTGACAGAGATAAGAGCTAGCCTGGCAAGCTATATCAAAACGGGGTAAGTGGTAGGGAGAAGATGGCTATGGACAGGGAGAAAGTGATATAGTAGGGTTAAGCTGAAGACAATAGAGGCGGCATATGCACAGAGGGGGGTGTTCTGGATTGAGTCAGTGGCGTTAAAACGGTGTCAATGTCAAAAGAAGGGACTTTCGCCCTGGAATAGTCTCAAAATTATAATCGCCAAAATGTCGGGAGTATGGGCGACTATATAGCTCATCCTTGAGAGAACCGGATATGGTAGGTGAATCGCTCCTTTTCAATAGACTGGGGAATCCGGTCTAATATGGCCACGAACGCATGCAAGGTGGTTGAGGTCAGGCTGTGAGGAGGGAGATTAAAGGTATTTGAGGCAATGTTGGATGGTATAACTGTCGTGGAGAGCTGATCGAAGGGCCTACTTACATTGTCGCTATGGGTTCCGAAGAGAGAAAGAGAAGAAAAACTCCTCACACCATTGCCAGCGAGGATTCCATATACCTATCAATTACTCACCTCTGAGCATAGACCACTCCAGGTTTTCCTATTTAACCTATACAGGTACCTCAACCTTCAATATAATATATATACCTATATTTGTACCAGTACATACACCTATCTCCAGGCTGCCTTGCTCCGGTCACTTTAGAAGTTAAAAGATAAGGGGTTTAGGAAACAACGACGCGCGGTGCTTAAAATGTCAGTAATACTAGCAGTCACGCTGCATTTTCCACTTCTTATTGGAAAAGATTGCTGGTAGCGCTGGTCACTTAATAATTACTTACGTGGTAACATGGGTAGTTCTAGATGTTAATTACGTCTAAGGCAGATACGTATGATATATACGGCGCACATCTTAAATACTTAACTGCTAACCCTCCTGTTAATACCTCCACGTTACTGTGTAATTGTACCTACACTTGCACTCAATATTGGCTCCCAATTTTACCGGACAACTCTGTTCGTCCTTGAAGCCTTGTATTTTGACCTTGGGTACGGGGAGACGCTCCCAGCATTCGATGTTGGCGGCAACAGCCATCCCCGATTATGGTGTTTTAGGTCAGCAGCATTACGCACTTTTACCGCAACTATCTGCAGGGTAAGAAAGCGGTGATGTTTGTGACGGTGTTGCCCCTGTAATAGATGTAGGTATACATGGCTGAAATATTTACATAATTAGTTGTGGAAGTCCATACAGGACTAAAACATATTCAAAGAAGTCGGATGCACCTCGAGAGTCGAGACAATGATATATATGGCGGCGTTTAAGAAATTAACATATTTTCTGTTCAATACCATATTTAATGTTTAACAGAAAGTCTTCTCTTGTTTTAGAAAGCACCTTTTAACATAAGTCTCTTTCCGGCGGCGTTTCTGATCAGCATGTTACCATACCTAACTGCAACTCTGAGGAGCAGTAGTGCCTCGGACGGCTCCTTCCCATTTGACTGGGGAGCATTCCTATTAAGAAAGAAAGCACGACTTGACACAGTCTCCTTCCTGGAGACCCTACAGATGGAGCAAAAGTTTCTGTGGTATCTCGAGGACTGACAACCTAGCCTCTGAGTTTCTCGTTTAGATCCCCTAGTATCGAACCGCCGGATAACTACTGTGCACGCAATTATAAACGTTAAACTATTGATTCTTACTGTTATTTTCCCGTGTAACCCTATAACCTATCCCAATTCCGTCGTTTAAAGATGAATTGCAACTCGAAGCGACCAGCGGACGTTATTGCCAGTACAGGCACAGCGAAGAAGCCGAAGTCCACCGAGGAGGGCTCCGAACAGCTACCGCAGTACCCGAACCCCTTTTCGGACGATAGTTCGGTCGGCGAGTCGGACGATAATTCGCTCGATAATTCGGACGATGATTCGGTCGATGATTTAGACGAACCTGAGGAGACTCTTGCACTCAATGATAATAGAGATCTCGCCCTCGCCGAACTCATCAGCGAAGCCGTACCTGATGATCCCGATGTCGAATCAGAGTTTATCTTGGACGATTCGGATTATCGGACGATCTGTGATGACAATTCTGGTATGGTGGATGCTAGACGTGAAGTATTGAACCACCTTGGTATTTCAACTAAAGCCAGGTCATGGGCAGCCATTCTGTTCGAACTTATCGAGGATGAGACCCTCAAGCCGTCGATCAAGCAGTTCGTTCGAAAAATCCACTCTCCGGAATGGACTCGCGGTAAGTCCAAGGAAGATGTTGATGAGTTCTTGACCACTAGGCACAGAGCCTGGGCCGATCACGACCCGGCCGTGACGACGCTATGGGATGACTTTAGAGCCAAGCTTGGTCCTCTGCTTGAATCTGCCCCTGAAAAGATGGTTGGATTTGAAGACGGGGATGGAGTTCTAGCTAAACCATCGGGGCCTCTTCATGCGATCCTCGCATGCATCTGGCATTATCCTACCTTTAGGACGAATAAACCTTATTGGGGTCATGTCCTCGACAAGTCGAACGCATTCCTGAACCTCCAATATCGGAAAACTGGACCAAGTCGGTCGATATTAACTTTGGACCAGATTCCGATGCGAAAGGAATATTCGAAAGACGCTTTTGCCGATTTCTGGTCCAATCCGGACTGGCGTCAGATTAGCGACCTCTGCATGGAATTTTCCCGTGAGTTGAGCAAGCGTTCCCCATTGTTGATGCTACTTGGCAAAGATAACTTCTATAATATGGAGCGTCTAGTACAACGCGACCCCTGCGTTGAGATCCTGAAGGCCCGGATTAGGCTCGACGGGATCCGCATCTTTGGAGGCGAGCCATCCATTTATATCATACGCAACGTCGATACCAAGGAGATTCATCAACTCGTTTTCGTTTCTTACCATCTCCAATGGATCTTCCAGTGTACGAGCATAAAGGGAGCTGCGTACCATGACCTTCTTTGGAATGCAGCTCTGAGTTTCGGCGGCCTGGATATCGCACGCGAGGATAACTTTTCTCGACTCGTTTCCGTCAAGGCCGACAAGAAAAACTCTGGTTCGAAAGGGATTGATTTGGATTCTCTTGCAGCTTACACCCCCTTAAGGCGTGCATTGACGCTTCGCATGGATGAAATCGAGCACGGGTATATTCTTCCAGAGTCTTCCGTCCGGGCACTTTTCAGTGGGTATTACCAGGCGAACCCAGAGCTTACCGAACGCAAGGCGCTAGGCGAGACTGGCAGTTACCTCAGCAGGCTCCTTTCCCTCTGGACAAAGAACGGCGCAGCCAAGAGGAGGGACCCCGAGTGGCGTGCCTCTCCTGCGGCTCGAAAGTACATTGCTGCAAAGCAACGTTGGGCTGATTTACGTCGCAGACGATTGTTAGAAACAAATTATGAGTGTAGCTTTAAGATCGCTAGGTTACGCGCACGGTTCCGAGCGATCACGAAAACGAGACAGTTTGTTAGGCTGCGTGAAAAAGGCTCCCGTCCGAGGCAGTCCTATTCCGATTGGCTCAAATCGTTGGCGCCGGGCCATCCGTCCTACGACTTGATGGCGTACTACCTTGATCACGTCGCACCAATTGGCACTTCAGAAGCAGAGATATTGGAGTGCATAGAGAGGACTCTTACGGTCCAATGGGCAACCATACCGGATCGAAAGGCTGCGACTAAGGAAAGAAACAGAATCATTAATGCACATGTTATCTTCTATTCCAATGATTATCCCCACGGACTTCGTTGGGTAGGCGATGGAGGGCCAGACTCTGATGACTTTCCTTACGAGGAACAAGACCACCCGGCTGTGAATTTCGAGCGTGTTTTGACTGACGCAGACAGGAACAAGCTCAGACCAGAACCGGTACTATGAGATATATGGCTTGTCATCAGCGGCGTACCGAAGTTCTAGGGCAATTGGGCGTGTCACTGCGGCTGGTCGTTCGAGATCTCTATCTCTTACTGGGATGCTGCATACCCGCTACGGCTGTCACTGCGGCTGATCGTTCGAGATATCTATCTCTTACTGATATGCTGCATACCCGCTATAACTGTTCGTTCGAGCTCGTAAGCTCTTACTGGTGTTGTAGCGGCTCTTGCGGCTGGTCGTTCTTGGCTTTGGCTGACTACTGGTATGCTTCAAGAGAGTTGTAGCGGAGTCCAAGCGCGAGGTCAATAGTGAACCCGTTCTCGAATCTGAGGGACCTCATTTCAGATTCTGGGGCAGCAACTTGATATCGCAGTAAGTATATTGGAAGGAAGGGGGGGTAGGGGGGTTCCTATTATGGTTGGTTTTTGCCAGCGGTGTTGGTATGTGGGTTGGGGGAGCGTTGGTGGTTTTGGCAGTATTGAGGTTGGGTAGGGGAGTGTCTTATTATGGCCGGTGTCTGGCGGCGTTGTTGTTGGTGTTAGATCGGGGCAAGTGTTTCTTATGAGTGGCGTTTGGGAGTGCGGGTATCGGGTCGGGATGTGGCTTACCATGGGTCTGGCGGTGTTGGGCTTTGACTTTGTCTGGGTCTGGCGTTGTCTGGGAATCTGGACTTGTCATGGGTGTACCTGGTTGTGTTGTTATCCGTCTTGGATCTGGGCAAGTGTTTTCTTATGAGTGGCATCTGGCAGTGTGGGTATCGGGCCAGGGGGTGAGTAATCATGGGTCTGGCGGTGTCGAGGTCTGGCGTTGTCTGGGGAATCCGGTTAGTATTTGCTGGTGTTCGACCTGGCTAAGGAGAGCGTCTTATCACCTGTTGTCGGAGCTGGTGTCAGGCGTTGTCATCGCTAACGACTTATAGGTGCCGATTTTCCTACTACTGCCGCCGCCGTTTCTTCAACTGCCTCTTGGTAGCGACCCATTGGCTACTGTGAAGACAAGTTAGCAGTCACTCCCCACGCAGCAAGCATCCTACTACCATTGTAGCCCGAAAACTGCACGCACGTCTACGGCTACGGCGCTCAGATGATTCAGACGACGACGTCGACGATGTTAGTCGCTAATCAGGACGTCACACTATGCTCTCGTACGTATAACCCCTAGGACCAAGTTCATCTATCAAGACCCTAATACTGTTACATCTCCACAGTTTTATCTTTCCCACTCGATAGTATTATACTTCCCTAACAGTGTTATACTCGGACAGCAAAGCTTCTACCTCGCGCTCCATTATAAGATGGCAACCTTAAAATCGACCACACATACACCGGTCAACAACATCAAATACAGAATTGGACCCTGGGCCTCTTTAGAACGAGAAACTGGTGTCGACCCCCCAACGCATAGCTAGAAATGAACGGCTACCTACTCAGAGGGACCAGGAGCCCATCTTCACCTCGCAACTCGTCCACGCCACCTGTCAGCCCCCTTAACGACCCGAACCGGTAATCATTCGCTTTGCCGCATAAACCTGAATACAGAATTACTATCCTAATGGAAACTTCGGTGGTATCCAGCTACTAGCGGTAAGCTGGTTCCGTCTAAACTTGAGTTACCCTAAACACTCCCGAATCAAGCTAATATTTTTACTGGCGGTCTTAGTGTCCCTCTACGGTCGAGGTCTACAACCACGACGAGGTTACGAGCCACGGCCGGGTGCGAAGCTCACCAGTTTCCCACCTAAAAATATGCGTGATAAGAGAATTACAACTGATACTAGGAGTACGGAAGGGGGAAGATCCTGGATTCGCCCTTCAGGCGGCAATTTGCTGACATCAGCATAAAAGCTGCCTGAACTACCACCACAATATTCGCCACCGCCTCCGAGACCTCCCTCAGAGATCATGCACTCAATAATTATAGATTATCTCATATTTCTACTTGACAAGGTTGGTGGAAGAGTAACCCGACATGGCGATCTTTGCCGGAAGGCCGCAGCTGCATATGCAGTATATGTATGACCTTGATGCCAGCAATTTCCCGTCACCCGCACTGGAAAGAACTGCTCTAAGCCCTGGCTCCCGCCTGTCATGACCGACTTTCCAGGCCGCGTCAGGTCATCTCAACAGCAGACACGGATTTGGAAATACCGGTCGTGCCAGTTGTTCCGTCTCAATCCTAGGCTTCCATTCATTGCGTATGCCTCTTAAAGCACCTCTGTTGCTTCCACGACATCGCCTCATCTCCACCCTATATCCGATTACCCGACTTGTCACCATTGCAGACTCCGTGGAACAGGTTATAGCTGTTACGCCTTGAATTTACGCGATTGCTTTGAGCGAATCTATGGTTAACCTCTGCAACTATTACGACAACAATGCAGTCGCCGTCACTCTTGCTATCACCATGATACCTTCCTTTGTCTCGTCAGTTGATGCCATTCAACCTCTAGTACCCAACCGGACGATGTCGGATGCAAACCGCTCGTCGTTATCCACTTCCCCTTCGAGACCAGATCCGGAACTCGACACCATTTCCTTCTCAACCGTGCCCAAATCCCTGCTTGTAGCAGTCAGGTAGGGCTATAAGCACGCTGTTGCAGGCGATGCATTAACAGTGTCGCTTCTGCGTGACTGTTATGGCCCCGGTAACCGCTTTGCACTAAGATGCTATATGGTCTAGCGGTATAAACATTCGTGTCAAACAAGTTCCCTGCACGAATATACCACGCTTCGCATTGTTCCGCGCGGACCTGGAGACTAGGGTCCGATCCCAGACACGCGCAGAAAGAATGCGCGATAGCGGACGAATGGGAGACCTAAGACTGAAAATGCGAGGACAGACCTTGCCCTATGTGCCTAAGGGGTGTCAGTCAGGTGCGGCTACGTATAACGCTATTCCGCAGGGGTTGATCAGTCAGACATGGCAGAGATCATGGAACTGTTTGGCCGAGCGATGGAGCAATAGGACGCTTCGTTAAAGGGCGTAGGTATGTTGGAGGGCAACGTACCTGACGCCCAGCAGCGCTCCCAGCAGCGCACTCAGCAGCGCCCTCAGCAGCGCCCTGAAGGGTCCAATCTAGAAGCACTGATACAGGAAGCACTGGTACATCAAAGAAGCTTCTTGTATGCGCGCCTAGCAATGCTGCTGTTGACGAAGCAGAGTATATTCGAGACAAGCCCGAGCCATGATCCTTCAGTTGCACAACATACAGAGGAGAACCGCAACGAGATACTGTGGGACTCGGGAGCCAACGTATTCATCACAAACAACGCCAAGGACTACCTCCCAAAGCAAACATTGGATATACGAGACAAAAAGTTCATGATCACCACTGGAGGACCTATACCGATCATTTCAGCCTGTACAACAACGCGATAGCAGCATCACTTTTGCGCGGCACCGCATAACCGTCTTGAATATCGGCTTCAACCTCGGTGAAACGACACTTTTGTCACCCGCGGCTGCCACAATATTCGTTGCCATTAGCAGTACGCTTACAACGTGTCTTAAGGCCTTTAGCCTTCATATGCCAACTCACCCGGCACCACATATACCTTTCTTCCACCATCTAGCTCTCCTACGCACCTACTCATCCGCACCACCCACCGAGCGACTCTCCTTGTAACCGCAAGTACCACCGACCTAGGCCGTATGCATAAGAGGGCACCCATCTAACGAAATCTTCCATTTATCAACAGCAACAACTACTACAACAACACAGATGTATTAGCGTGGACTACCAGCCATCATCTTATTTCACATTCCTGTCACCGTTATATTCATCTAATGTTCGAACTCTACCTCATATCACGATAAGACATAAGTGAAAGGGACCTCCTCTTAGGAAGGAGGAACTTGAACTTAAGAAGATTAAACGGGGGAACTTCGAGAACGCCGAATTTATTTTCGGTTAAATTCCCAGGCAGAGGCCCAGCATGGCCGTCCGCTCCACCTGTAACCGTATGAAAGAACGGGTTAGGATTGGTGGTTGCTCGACATTATGGACATCGCCGCGGACCCGGTTAGGTGGTCTAAACCTGTGCTCCTAGGCGCCGAGGACGAGATTCAAGATTAAGGAACAAGCCGACTCTAAGCCAGAGGGCCAAGTTCACCCCTATGGACCTTACCAAAACGACAGCGCTTACATAAGTACGTACGACGCATTTCATTACGGGTTGCATAACAAGCCCACCTATATGAATTCCGAGGCCAACAGCATAAGGATATAGAAATCGTCTCCAAAATCCTCAAAACTTCGGTAACACTGCAATCGATGAATTGCGAAAGTGTTCCTACAGCCCGGTCATCATCTCAGCCTGCTGAGCACTTACGGCCGTGGAGACAAAACAGATTTCTCTTGAAGGCCAAGGCAATTTCGACTGGATTTGATAATATATCGTCCATCGGTCAGATTCCTCTCAGACTTCTATTAGCGAACATCCACTCTAAACCACCCCTCTTCGAGCAATTTGACGCACATTCCTCGTCCATCTCGAGATATCATGAATGAAACTTTTCTGCTCTGTGGCAAGCGATATAGAAAGGAATACTATATCCAATTTCATTTGTCGACCTACTACCCAATGCTAAAGCCACTTGAACTCAACTTTAACGGCACAACCTTCGAAACAGGGAGACAAGTTGACAACGAAACGCAGCACCCGAAAGCCGAAGGATGGAGAAATGGAGTACAGATATGTAAATAGATTGCTATGTAGTGATTAACTCTAGATAATGCCGCTTAGTTATACATCTGCCATGAAGGGCGACTGGCCTATACAATAACGGCAAAACAGGATCTTAAAGCCTTGATACCTGTCAGACATAAGCGTGTATTCAGTATTGGGGTCAAAACAGTGGTTGATGTTCTATTGATCATGGAGTCCTTGGACCGCGTCGGTCAGGGCTTATACCTGTGGATGTGGCTGGTGTAATTGTTAGATATCGGGGGTTCTAAGATAGACAGGACGCCACGGAGATTACCTGTGGCGCAGGATGGGGACTATACCAGCCACATCCACTAGTATAAGCCCTGACCGACGCGGTCAAAGGACTCCATAATCAATACAACAACCAATACATACAATCAAAGGTTACGTAATATCTAATAATTAAAAGTTTTATTTACTTAAAAATTAATTGCGTATATAAGCGATACGCGTATTTTATTTAAATTATATTTATTTTAACGGATAATATATAATACCTTTAAAACTTAAATAGTTTAAAAAATCGAATTCCGAAAATAAGCCGATAACTTAAATATATAGGACTTTATCGATTTTAAAAATAACTAAATAAAACTTATTAAATTAAAAAAAATACGGATTTAAAACTTTTTTAAAAAAAACGTACGTACGATATTAAAATAATAATTTAATAAGTTAATTATTATAAAAACATTTTAATAAAACGAATATAATAAATTTATAAATTTATTAAACTTAATTATCGATAAAAAATGTATTTCCGAATTTAAAACGAATTTATATATAAAAATAAAAAATATTACAATATTGGAAAAAAATTATTTTTCTTTTAATTAAATTATATTATTAATAATATTAATTATTTAAAACCTGTTTTATTAAAATATTAAAACCTTAAAAATTAATACGTAATATTAATTATTATTAAAAAAGTATATGAAAACGATTTAATAAATAATATTTAAATTTAATATCGTTAATACTTTAAAATTTTCGTTAAATTATATAAAAAGAATTTCTTTTTTTAATAAAAGGTTATAAATATAAAATGCTCGAAATAATAAATTTTCGGACCTAAATTAAAAGCTTATTAATAATAATAACTTCGGTTTAAATAATTAAACTTCGAATTTTAAATAATACGCAAAATAGATATTACGAATAAAAGGTTTTTATATTTAAAAGTTATAACCGATATCCGAAACGAATAAATAATAATATATTTTTACAAAATTTTAAAACGGAACATAAACGTATTTTTTCCGGCCTTTTCTTAAAAAAAAAGCCGATTAAAATAAAAAACGAATAGAAAATTAATTTAACCAAAAAAAAAGACCGAAAATAATTCTCGCTAATCCCGAAAAAAAAGGTTAAAAAAACTTTTAAAGTAATAAAGATCGTAAAGAAAAAGTTACGTAATTATTTTAAATAAAAACGTTAAAAGTTTAATTTAATGGTAAAAAACGAAAAACGTTATCGTATTTACTTATATATTTACCAGCTTTTCGAATACCTTTATATATTTTTTTAAAAATTTTTATTAAATAAAAACCTTTTTTTCCGATATAAAAATTAATTAAGTACCGAATAATAAACGATATAATATTAAAAAATGAAATCCGATATTTAAAAAGAAAATAAAATAAAAAGCTTAATAATTAATTTCTTAAAAGGGTAATAAAAAGAATTAAAACTTATTTTTATATAATATATATATATAAAAGCTTTTAATTTATTTATTTATTCCCTAAAAAATTTAGTTATTTATAATTTAAAAATAATCTTTTATATTTTTAATATTATTATACGAGTTTTTAATTTTAAACGAACTTTTTTTTTAAAAAATATTGTTTATATAAACGATATATTAATATTTATCTTAAAGTATTAAAAAATTGATACTAAGGTTAATAAATTAATTAATTTATTAATTATGTAATTATACGGTATAATTTATTATGAAAACTTTATATATAATTTAATATTTTTATATTTATTATGAAAAAAAAGGTATTAATAAAATAATAAAAGTTTTAATAATTATTTACGCCGAAAAAATACGATTATTTTTTATTATTTAACAAAGAATTAAAAATATTTTATAATTAAAAATATTTTAATAAATATTTTTAAAACGTTATTCGGAATCCGTTATAATAAGCTTAATTCCTGGACCGAAAAGTTTCGAGCATTAATTTAATAAAATTTTAATATTTGTAATTAAAATTTTAAACTTAAAAATTTTAAATTATTACACCGATTATTTTACAAGGATATAAATTATAACGTTTATAGATATTTAAAGGCAAAAAAGTAAAATAAACGAAAACTTCGAATTAATTTATTAAAAATAAAATAAAAATTTATAATAAATTTTTTAAATTTTAAAAGAATTTCCGAAAAGTATAAAAATTTTATATTACTTATTAATCGTTATTTCGAATATACGTTTAACCTTTACCTTAAAATCCTAAAAGCCGAAACCTTTATAAAAATATTTCAGTATTTTTAAAAGTAATAATTTATTAAAATTAAATATTATTAAAAATTTTCGAATATAATGACGAAATTATTAAAGGAATTAAGGTTTTAAGCTGTTTTCAAAACAAGAAATATATACGGTACAAATTTTATACGTTATATATATAATTATAAAACGATACTGCAAAACGTTTAAAAAGTATAATTTAAAAAAAAACTTAAATTATAAAAAAAAAAGTTATTAACATTTTTATAAATAAAGATTTATAAAGCAACGGTATATTTATATAATTAAAGCCTAAAATTTTTTTTTCAGTAATTATTATAGAAATATTTTCATATTTACTTTATATTTTAAAATAATTTAATAATTAAAAATCGTAAATTATACCACCTATATTTCAAAGCTTATAACTAAAAAACGTACGTTATATTTGCAAATATAATCCTTAAAAAAATCCGACTGTAAAAATTAAATTTTAAAATATAAATAAAGTATTTTGTAAAATATAATTTAACGAATATTTACCGGATATAAAATTTACTAATTAACAAAATTTATATTATATAAAATATTACTTTTAACAAAAAAAGAATTCTTTATTAAAAGTATTAAGAATTTATAAATAACCTGTTCTATATTATCTGGAAGAATTTAGCTATTTTTTTTGCTCGTACAGATTATGGTTATTACGTCGCGGCTATAAAGGCGTTTCGGACTCGACTAACCTTAACCTTTTTATAGTTATGATATAATAACTATAATTTATACGGGTAAAAAAAAACTAATCGAGATTTTTTTATATTAAAAGTCTTATAGTAAAATGCTATATATAATGATTACGTTATCGCAACTGAAAAGGCGTTCCGAATCTAGTTAACTTTAATTCTTTTATAGCTACGATATAATAACTATAATTCGTACGGGCAAAAAATAACTAAATAAAAATTCTCTAGATTAAATTACTCTTACAGTATTTATTTTCAAATAATTAACGTATTAATTATTACGTTATAATCATAAAAAAAGTTAATATTAACCAGATTTAAAACATTCTTTTAATTATAATAACGTAATTATTATATTTAACATCTTATTATAAGTCTTTTAAAGGTAGTATAAAATAAAATAAAATAAAAGCTTATCTAGTTATTCTTTAAACCGTACGGATTATAGTTGTAACGTCGCAGCTATAAAAGCGTTCTAAACTTAGCTAATAATCCTAACTTTAACTTTGTTTATAGCTACAACGTAATAACCATAACTTGTACGACCGAAAATTAATATCCGAACCTTTTCTATACAGAATGTATTAGGAAAGTCTGGTATATAATAACGCGGCCGATGGTTCTGCTGTCGCAGCTATAAGGGCGTTACGGTCGCTTATTTTCTAGACTTAAATTTGACTATATTAGCTGTAATTGCCGTCGAAAAAAAAAATTTAAAAGTTTATATATATATATTAACTTTTATTCGACGCGTAAATAAAATAGCAGAGTTATTAGAATAAATTACTTACGTAACTAATATTTCTTTAATAAAATAAATAAAAGAATTAGGAGAAAATCTACTAATTAAACCCGCTTTCTTATATCTAATACTTAGGCTTTACTAGCTTTTTACGGGGATTTGAGATTTGATTAGTTGATTATTAGCGTTATAAAGCGGTACTTAAGTAACTTTAAAAAAAAAGCCAGTAAGATCTAAGCTAGCTTAGATAACGAGGCCCTAACTACTAAGCTGTTAAAATAATTAGACTTATTTGAAATTTAATTTGTTTGTTATTTAATTATTATTATTTAATATAAGCTTTTAATCGATTATTAATAATAAATTATTACCGTATTAAATTATTAAGTTATTTTTTATAATAATATATAACAATATAACTTAATTAAAATTAATAATTTAAATATTTATAATTTATTTCTTGTTTTTTTCATTTCGTTTATTTAAATATTTTATATTTTCTAGCATTGATAATTATTATATCCGTTATTATAAAAACTTTTATTAAAAAATTTAGTTTATTAAAGTTATGAAAAAAATTATAATACCGTATTTTATAATAATAACCCGAATAAATTCGAATTATTTACGAGATATTTCTATATTTTTAAATAAAACTCGTTAATAATCGATTTTCCGATTTAAATACGTTTAATTCTTTTTCCTTGTGGTTTTACAAATTCGACGGTTTGTTAACTCTAATGCTTTTTATAATATGTTAAGTAAAAAATAAATTCGTTATATTTTAATAAATAAAATCCGAATAAGAAACGATTATATATTTAAGTCGAAAATTCGGTCGGTAATCGATTTTTTTTCGATAGTTGTTCATTTTTACAAGAAAAAGATACTATCGGTGCGGCATATAAAATCAATTATTAACTAAATTCTTAATTTAAATTCGTAAACGTTTTTCTCTTTCGACTATAATCCGTTAAAAATATAGTAAAGTTATAATTTATTTAATATACTATTAAACGATTTAAAACTTTTTAAATACCTTTAAATCGAAAAATAAATTATTAAAAAATTCTATATAAAAATTTAAAAATATTTCCTAAATAATTTAAACTTATTCAGGCTATAATTATAAAATATAGTATCGGCAAAAAAAAATTATAATTTCGATAAAACTGAGTTTTTAATAAGGTGTTTTATAATAACTAGTAAAGTTATTATTAATACTAAAAGGTATAGAAAACCTAAATAGGTCCAGTAAAAAATCGGGAATAGTCTAAGAATACAGCCCCCTACAGCCATACAGAGCTAAAACAGGACCCCGTAAATCCTGATAAGAACGTATACAGCAACAGTCGCTGATACGACCCGACAAGGAGCTCGAGGCTCAGTGAAGCTAGCAATTAGTCTGATTATATAACAAATAGTTTATAATAATATAAGCTGGTAACTTTTAAAGCTGGGCTTTATTTTTATTTATTATTCTTATTTATTATTTTTATTTATTATTCTTATTTATTATTTTTATTTATTATTCTTATTTATTATTTTTATTTATTATTCTTATTTATTATTTTTATTTATTATTTTTATCGAAAAAAAATCTTTTTTATTAATTCGTTAATAATTTATTTTTACCCGATCAAATAATATTTTTAACGAAAAGGGTTAAATATTAATAATTAAGTTGAAAATAAATTTTATATTTTAATAAGTATATTAGAATATATATTAAAAGATTAAAAAGGTTTACTTATTTTCGACGGTTACGAAAGTTATTATTCAATCGAATTCGAAGATTATAGCAAAATTAACGATATTATTATATTTTATATACCTACTTATTTTTCTTATCGACTTTAACTCTTTACCGTATTTTACTTTTCGTATTAAAACGTATTTATTCGTTATGTACCGAAAGTTTTATGTAATTTTACGTTACTTATATTATTAAAAATGATTTTATCGCCGGTTTTTACGACGTATTTAAAGCTGTTATAGCGACCGATAATATTAAATCCGGATTTGTAAAAGCAGGCCTTATTTTATTCGATTTTAACTCTATCTTTTCCGAATTAAAAAGTGTAATTATATATATACCGACCGTTTTTATTTACTTTTATTAATTTCGTTATTTTCTTATTTACGAAGATTCTTAAAAATATTATTAAAGCGATTCGATAGGAACGTTATTTGTAAAAAAAGATTAAAAATTATTAAGGTAACTTGCTAATGAAGATGGTTAAATAGATTAATCTTATAATAAAAAACAACTTAATATTTTTATATAAAAACGCGCTTTTTGAGAAAAAAAGCGGTGACTTTTATAAAACGAATAACATTTTTAATAAACGTTAAAAAACTAAAATTATACGTTTTTTTTTAAAAAAAAAAAGAAATACTTTTTTTTTTTTTTTTTTTTTTTTTTAGAAAACTAAAGGTTTTAATAAGTAAAGAAAAAGCTGGTAATAAATAATCGTAATTAAAAAAAATTAAAAGTAATTCTTATAAAAAAGTTTAAACGAAAAAACGGAAATATAGTATTTATAATAAGCCTAGATATAATACGCGTACTTATAAAAAAGTTATAAAAACGTTTAATAATAAAGGATTTGTCAGCAGTCATAATGATCGAATGTAGGAGTCTGCCGTAATTGCTCTGGGTTGGTTCTTTAATTTCTAGAAAAGGACAAATCTAGTCCGTGGGCAATCGCCCTTACATACACGATTGGGTAATAAAGGATTATCAGTAGACAAAGGCTACCCCAGGCAGCATTCTGCTGCCTAGCCTAAACAAAGCCGACCAGCCTGCAGCACCTGAAAGCACCAATTGCTGACACGCCCTCTTAGGTTAGGTAACCGTAACTAAAAAATTCGAAAAGTTTAAAATCAAATCTAAAAATAACTAATTTATATAAAAATTAAACCTTAATTTTTACATTACTTTTTAATATCTTTTAACTTTTTAAATATTTTTTTAAATCTTAAATTCCGTATAAATTACTTAAAATTCGTTTTATTAAATAATTTCGTAAGCTCGTTTATAAGATTATCTTTATTTTTTACGTATTAAAAGTTAATATTTTTTATTTAAACTTTTTATCGTACGTAATGATATTTAATTTTAATATAATATTTCTTTTCGTAATATTTTTATTTTGTTTACTTATTTAAATACTTTTATATTATTTTTTAAAATAAAAATAAAACCTTTAAATATAAACTTTGATTTTATTAAAAAGTTTTTAATCTTTATTATTTTTATTATAATTATCCTTATATTTATATATTTTATTTTTATAATATATTTCGTAATAACGTTTTATAACTTTAAAATCTAAAATATAAGCGTTTTAATTATAAAAAATACGTATTTTATATTAAATTTTATTAATTTTTAATTATTCGTAAAACTTATATTTATTATTCCGAATAATTTTAAATTATTATATGTTTAATATAAATAATTTCGTTTTAATTTTTTATACCGAAAAATAGATTTATTATATTATTTAAATATCGTAATAATTTTTTAATATATTTTTAATATTTAAATAATAAGTTACTTATAAACCTAGCCTAAATTAAGGTTATAAACGTTATATCCGGTTTATTAATATAATTTAAAAAAGAAAACTTTTTTATTTAATTTATATATTTAAACGTAATTTTTTATTAATTTTATTTTTAAATTTAATAACGTATTTTAAGTAATTTCTAACGCATAATATAAATCTTTTTTGTATTTTATTTATTTAATTAATTTTAATTAATTTTTAATATATTATTATTAATTTAATTTAACGTCGTTAGTTAGTAAAAAACGAAAAATTTATATATTTAAATATTAATTTACGTTTTTTTAATTTTTAATAAAAACGTTTTTAATAATTTTTTAAGTTATTATTTATTAGCTTCAAAAAACAAAAAGTTACTTACGTATAAAGTAATAACATATCCGGTTTTAAAGTTATAATAAATCGTATAATTCGAATTTAATAAATAAAAACTTAATTTCGTAAATATTTTTTTTACTTTTTTTTATTAAGTAATTCCGGGCTGTTTTAAGCCGTATAAAGAATTTATTAATTTAATAACTTTTTTAAAGGAAAAACGGCACGTTTTTTTATTTTTTAAATACGTATTAAAATATTTTTTTAATATAAAGAATTATTTTATATAAATGTTTTTTTTAATTTATTATTCAAATACGTAACGATAAAGTTAATTTAAAATATATATTAACTTAAATAAATAATTAGAATTTTTAAGACTTTTTAATATATAACCTTTATTATATTTGTTATAATTCTATTATAATTAAATTTTCTTTATTAATTAAATTTTTTTACGTACATACGTACCTTATATTTGTTTAACTTTCTT
>QJOA01000977.1:0-17522 GCA_004155915.1 Monosporascus sp. CRB-9-2
AATTATTTTTTTTTTTTTTTTTTTCGGGCTTTAATTATAAGCAAATTTACCGTTTTTTATAATAAGGCATTTGCGGTAATATTTTCTTTACCAGGTTAATATTGGAAGGTAATATTAAAATTAAAAAGGAAATTAATTTATCGGATTTAACGCGTAAAAAGGATACGTTTATTCGTAAAATATAATAAAATTTAATAATCGGTAATAATAAAAAACTTTTATTTTTAAAGTTTAAAATAATAATACTTAAAAGTTTAAATTACGGCAAACAGCTTTCGGTTTTAAATAAGATACGTTTTTTTTATTGGGATTATAATTTTCGAAAAATATTTTACGGGTTTTTATTTATTATTTTTTTATTATTATTAAATAATACCTTTAATTACGTTATAGAATACGTTTAATTTTATTTTGGTCGGTTAGCCAGGTCGAAAAAAGGTTAAAATTAAGATTTCGTAAACGAGCCGTTTTATTTTTTCGAAAACCTTTTTTTATTCGGATTTTATTACGAAAAGGATATTTTTTTTTAATAAACGGTTTAATAGTTTAATTATACCGCTTTTATAATAACAAAATATTCGTACGTAATTATAAAATTTTATAAATAAACGGATTACGGTATAATTATTAAAATTTTCGAATTTTTATTTTTAAATTATCTTAATTTTAATTAAATTAATAAAAATATTTACGTTTATTTTTATAATAATATCGAGGTAATTTATTTTTTTAACGTTAAACCGGAACTTTTTGATATTTTTTTAAAAATTAGTTTTATATAACCGGTAAATAACTTTTTTATAATATTTTTAATATTTTTTTTCCGGGCCGGAATAAATTAGTACGTCGTCGGCGTAAACGTTTGCGTAATAATTAAAAAGTTTATATAATTAAATATTAATAAACGATTATTATTAAATAAAGTTTATTTTTAATTTAAATAAAAATATTTTTTATTAAAACGTTTTTTAACGGGTTTTAAATATTATTAAATATTCCGACTTAATAATAATACGAAGTTTATAAAATACCTAAATAATATCGATTTTGGCAAAACGTTTAGCGTTTTGGTAATTAAATATAATACCGTTAAATAAAAAGGCTAAAATAAAGCGATTTTTTAAATATTGATTTCTTTAACGGTAATCGATATAAAATCGGCGTTCCGATAAATAAGGTTTTAAAATAAATAAAATTAAAACGGCGTTTTTTTATATATATAATTCGATAAAGTTTATTTTTAATAATTTATTTATTACTTTTTTTTTTAACAGAAGATATTAAATAAACGTTTTATAAGTAAAAGGTTTAAAGGCGGGTATCGGCCGGTTAAATTCCAGAATCACGTTATGGCCAGATCAAAAATTTAGGAAAATATTAACTTTTTTTTTAAAAAAAAATCCTTTTAAATAAATAAAAGGTTTTAATAAAAGTTTCCGGATTTATTTTACGTACTCCGGATCTTTATTTTCGGAAAAAAAAATTCCTTAACCGTTATATATTTTCTAATTTTTTAAAACGGTTATTATTATAACATTCGATTTTTTATTTTTAAAAAAAATAATTTCTTAAAGTAATAATTATTTGCTTTATTATTTTATACGGAAATTTATTTTTAATTTATTTGTTAATAAGGTAATAACTGCATTATCTTTAGCAATTTTTATAACGGAAATGGTCGGCTTAATATTATATACGTCCGGTATATTTTTTTCGTTTATTATATTTAACGAAATAATAAATACGGGTATTAAGGTAAAATTATTTTCGGGTTTTTTCCATAAATATCGAAAAATCTAATATTATTTATCGGCCTTTTTCATAACGCAATTACGGTAATAAACGTTTTCCTAAACTTTAAAGTTAACGTATCCGTTTAGTTAATATCAGGTTAAGAATTTAATCGCCGGTAAAAACTTGGCTAAAGTTGGTAAATCGTCGGGCCAGATAATATTTTTATTTTTATAATCTAATAATAAGCTATATTTTTCCATCCAGTCGAAACCGATAAAAATATCGTATTTAATATCCGTAATTTAAAAAACCTAATTAGGAAAACGTTATCCGTTAATTTCGAATATTATAATTATTTAAGTTTTTATTTAACCAACGGGTTATTTCCGGTAATCCTGCAACTAAATTAACTTTTTTAACCAGATAATACGAACTTATAATTATTTTTTTATTTATTTAACGAAAAAAAGGTTAACAAAAAATCGGGTTTATATTCCGGTATTACAAAAAACGGTAATACGTAAATTAATCCCATTTATTTAAATTTGCGTAATTTTGATAAAAATTTTGCATTTTTTAAAGTTACTTATTTCCGTTATTATTAATATAAGAAAAATTATTAAGGAATTTTTTAACGGTCCTATTCTTTTTCCGATTCGTTAAAACTAAACGAATTATTTATTATTTTTACCGTAATAACCTTTTTTTTATCGGAATAATTATTAACTTTATATCCCGTTTTACCATAGTTAAAATACGTACCGGCTTCCTAATAAACCTTTTTTTCAGCCTCCGATAAAGGTTTGCCGGTATTACCCGACGTCCTTAATTTGCCGGGATTATTATTCGAACGGGATTTTTTATTTTTATTTTTCGATCCATTAAAGTTATATAATCGGGACTTACGTTTTTGCTGGCGTTTTTTATAAACGAACTAATTATTATAAATAATTATAACAACGTAATTATAAAACTTTTCGTAAATAATATCGGAATTACGGTTATCTTTAAAAAAACGTAGGTTAAAATTTAAAGGGATATATTTTTATAAAACTTGCTTTTATTCGTTCTCGGTAATTTTGGCCTTTTAAGCGAAAGTATTAAACTTAAAGATAAAATCGTAAATATTTTAATCTTTACCGGGTTTAAAAATAAAGGTACGGAAAATTTTTCTGGTAACGAAAGCTTAGTTCGGGTCGTAATACGATAACTTTAGTACCTGGATTATTTTAATTACGCAAAAAAAAGGTTATATAATCGATCGGTAACGAATTTTAATTACCTGTTCGGCCTTTTTTTCCAGAAAACTTATTAAATAAATTATGTAAATTTTTTCGTTCCGAAAAGTCGGTTTATTTATTTCGAATTTATTTATAACCTTACGGACCTAAATATTAAATTTGGTTTTATTATTGCTAAACTTGGTTAAATCGTTAACGTAAACTTTTTTTTTTCGGTTATAGTTAAAATTTACGTTATTAATTTTTGCGAATTTGCGGAAAGCGGGTTATGTTACCATATTAATAAAGCGAAACGTACTAATATTACCAAAAGCGTTATTAATTATATTTTTTTGGTAAGGGCGGTTAACGTTATCGGAAAAAATAAGGAAAAAATAGCTTTATTTGGCCTAAAAATAAACAATTTCGTTACGGAATTTTTAAAGTTTTTCCTGGATATCCTGGTTATCGTTAGCTATCTTGTCGATCAGCTGCCTATCGGGGTCGGTTTTTAGGTAACTATGGTCTTGGTCTTAATTTAATAAACCCTTTATTTTTACGGATTCGGTCTCGTTTTACGGCATATCGTTTTCCGCATTTTAGTCTAGATTTTAAGAAAGTATTTCGTTTTTTGCATTTTCAATTTTACCTTTAATTAATCTAAATCGTTCTGAACGTTAATTAACTGATGGATAATTTTTCCTAACAAATATTTAATTTTGATGCTGGTTGGTCTGGGTTTTAAGTCTGGTCTAAAACGCGTTATTTTTCGTCGTTACGTATCGACGTAAAAAAGGTATAATGCTTTATTTATTAATCACTAGGCCAACGAGGAAGGAAATAAGCTTAAAATAGTATTACGGCTAGCGAAATATAACATAATAGCTAATTTATTAACGTTATAAACGAAAATTTTAAGCTGAAAAAAAAAAAAAAAAAAAAGGTAAAGTCGCAAAATACGTAAAAATCTACAAATGTCCCCACTCTCTGTATGGCAGCTATCAGTCCCATATAACGGTTGCCAGCCTCACGGTTTGATCCTGGTGGCGGCTGCCGTCACACATATTACGCTACTATAAATATATTAAAATAAAAGGATCGATATAGTTTAGGTCCAAAAGTTTTAAGCCCGACCTAATATAAAAAACATAAAACTACGCCGGTTAGGAATCCTACGTTTTAATCGACAGCTAGATAACGGAAAATAAACGACCTTAAGTAATAACGTATATAAAAAAATAAAAAATTTAAGGCGTAATAAAAGCGGTTAATTTATTCGAAAAATATATTTTAATTAAACGTTAACGGTTACGCCCTTTTAAACGTTTATCGGAAACCTTATAATAATAAGGTTATAAATTATATTATTAATTTAATACCGCCGAAATATTATCTTATTAAGGAAAATTAAAATATTTAATACCCGGAATTCGAACCCGGAATTAAAAGGCGGAATAAAAGCGTTAATTTAATATTATAATTTCTTATTAACGGTATAACATTTACGAAGGTATTTAATTAATTAATATATAAAGCAAGACATATAATAAACCTTATTTTTTCAAACGGTTTTTTCGTAAAAATATTAATAACGGAAAATATGGTTACGGATTCGGATTATTTTATTCTTTTTTTTTTATTCAGGATCGAAAGTAAAAGGCGTCGGTTTAATTTTATTATAAAATATAAAAAGCGGACCTAGGTCGGTTCCGTAACCTAATTACGGTTGGAATAATATCGTTACCGGAAATAATAAACGTAAAAACGGCAGAATAACTTAATATTTACGTAAATAAGTTAAATAAAGTTTTTATTTTAATTTTAAAAGCAATAAATAAATTAAATGAGGAAAGAATATATTCGGTAGCTTAATAAACGAAAAAAAATTAAAAGGCGTATAATATATATAAAATCTTTAAAAAACTTTACCCCCCAGGTAACCAAAAAGATACCGAAAATTATCGGTATTTTTTTTCGGTAATTCGCAAAACGAAAAAATAATATTAAAAAAACGTTTTCGATAAAACTTTGAACGATAATTAACTATATAAAGTCGTAAGCTAATATAAGCTAAAATCTAGCTTAAAATTCCCCCCGTTAAAAATAAGCGATAAAATAATAAAAGATTTTATATTTAAAACGGAAATTTTTCGAACGGAAAAATTAAAAAAGTTTTCGGATAAAAATAATCTTTAATATAACTTATTAAAAGGTTAAACGTTAAACGAAAAAAGAAATTATTTTAAAATATTACGGTTACGTTAAAAAGGGTAAAAGTTTATATAATAAAAGTAAATAATATTTCCTTTAACGTAAATAATATAACGGTACGCTTTTTTAAGAAATATTAAAATTATATTAAATATTACGTCCGTAAAATTTTCGAAAAGGTATTATTATTTTTTTATTTTTTTATTATTTGGTATAAAACGGAAATAATAATAATATTTAAAATAAAAAAGCGAAATCGTATTTTATTTCGGTTTTGGCGATTTATCGCCTTATTTTTTTACTTAAGCAAAAGCTTAAAAAAATTAATAATTAAAAGAACAATTTGGATTATTCTTATAAGTAACATTTTTAATACGTAATATACCGAAATCTTATTAAAACGGTTTATAATAAATTTAATAATATCGTTCATATACGATATAAAAAATCCGTTTATTAACGGCAAAAAAGTTATAATAAGTACGATAAATATATAAAATATATTCGATATTTTATTAAAGCGTAAATTATTAAACAAAATTAAGCGTTAAAATTAACTGCTTAAAGTTTTATAATTAACGGATTTCTTTTTTATTAATAAGATTATTAAAGTACGTTTTAAAAAAATAATTATAGGATATAAAAAGATACGGTACGGTACGTTTTAAAGTTTGCCTTAATTTTTAATCTTTTATATACTATATTTAACAAATTTATTAAAATAAAACCTTAAATTACGTTTCGGTCATATAGATAATTTGTATTTATACCGTTCTTTATTAAGGTTCAAAAAAACGTTACGTTTTTAACGGAAAATATATAACGCGTTCGTTAATAAGGAAAAAATAATAAAGTTTTGTTTATACTAGAAAAAAGCAAAATAATATATATTATTAAAAAAGAAATAAAGATAACCTTTCGATAACTGTCGATAAGTACTTTTTTATTTAAGCGGTATAGAAACAAAAATGAAAAAATAAAAAAAACCGTTATTTAAATAATTAAAAATATAGTTTAATCGGAAACTTATTTTCAAAAAATATATAACGGAACGGGTAATTAAAGTTATAACGTTCGCTTAATATTTTCGAAACCTGGCTAATATTAAATACGGCCTTCCGGCAAATAATTTCCGTAAAGCCTTTAAAATATATATATTATTTACGGCATTTTATAAAACGAAAACGTAATATTACGATCGCCGAAAACTAAATTTTAAAATGCCGCGTTTATTAAGGAAAAAAATTAACGTTAAAATAAGTTAATATATTAACGTAATTTAATAAATATTTATTTTAATAACAAAAATAACCCTGCTAGTTTAAAAAATTATCTTTATATTTATCATTTTTAAGGATACGGGTTTTCTTACCGTATAAGCAGCGCTTAATAAAACTTTTTAGCACTTTTTTTACATGTTTCGGACAATTAATAAAGGTTACCCGTTATCCAAACGAACGGTACCAGCCTAGATCGCTAAAAGCCCTGGAGCAAAAAATTATACGGACGCCTAAAATTAAGGTCCAGATAGCCGCGAGCTTATTGCCATCGATTCGCCGCCCGGTTCTGGTATCCCTAATTTACCTTTTAAGATTTAAATAAAACTTTATAAAAAGGTTTTCCAAAAATAAACGACGAAAACTTTTAAAGAATAATATTATAAGCTACTTTTAGAAAACGGAATAATTTTTATAAACGGCTTCCAAAAAAAGGATAAAATAAAATCCGGCTTTATAATTTATTAAAATAAAAAACTTTTAATAATAAAATACGATAAGTTCGACTTTATTTTAATAATTTCGACATTAAAATAATAAAAATTTAAAAAGAATTATAATATATAATTACGGTTCTTTTTAATTTTTATAAATAACAAATTTAAATTTGCTTAAATAATAAAGGTATAATTTAAAACTTACAAATTAATATAACGTTTTTATTATAATAAACGTACTTAAAATTTTACGTTAAAATAAACATTTCTAACATAAAAATAAAATAATATTTAAAATATTACGGTATAATAAAACACGAATTAACGGATAAATTAATAAAAATAAAGATATAATTAAAAAAACGTTAATAAAAATTATATATTTATTACGTACGAAATAAAGGTATTTATTAAAAAAATTATATATAAATTACGGAAATAATAATAATTATAAATTAAAAATAAATTTTTGCAAAAATATAAAAATTAAAGTTTAAAATATTATATCCGTTATTTTAAAAAGCTGGAAATATTTATTAAATTGACGTTATATTTTTACCTTATAATAAAAACGGATTAAAAAATTTCGTATAATATTATTATAAATTTAAATAGTTAAATATAAATATGAAATATTTATATAAAAAAAATTAAAACTTTTAATATTTAATACGTTATAAAAAGATTTAAATTATCTTTAATTAATAATCCCGTAAACTTTATTAATAATTTAAGTTAAAAAAATCATATATAAAAATATTTATAAATAATTTTTAAAATTTTAAAAAAAAATTTTAAGTTAATTAACTTTTATAATGTTATTTGTTTTTATTAAAAAACGGATTTAAAAAAAAGTAAAAAAAAAGTAAATATAAATATAAAGTTAACGTTAAAGTTACGGATAAAAAACGGTTTTTTGGTTTTTATATTACGGAGGTTTTTTTTAATATATTAAATATACGTAATAACGTATAGTTATATATTTTACGGAACGGAGTATATATGGCTTGGAAGGGCCTTAACGAGAACGAAACGTTTTAAGATTTATAAAAGGGTTACAAAAATGGAAGCTAAAAACTACCCTTACTTAACCGTAGGATGTTTGGTGCTCGGATTGCCTTGGCGACATGTCCTCGGACTTAATATGCTAGATAGGGGTCTATATATTGCTATATAAAGTAAGTCCTATCCTAGCACGCTACTTATGCCCTAAGGGAGGCTTCGGACAGCTACAGAGTTAGCTGCTCCCCTGGCGTTAAACATTAATAATAATAATAATAATAATAATAATAATAATAATAATAATAATAATAAATGGCGTCACAATTTGCTCGAAAGGTGGTCCAAGCGTCAAGAATTGTCATGCTCAGCTCGAAACTTTCAGTCTTTGCAACTTCGAGTTTCTCTCATCCTTATCCAGCTTCGACTGAAGCATGCCGGCTTGCTGCCCCCTTTCCATTAAATTTATATCCTGATGCTTTGCCATACATGCCAAGCTATCTTTCAATCCCCTGCTGGGGAGTATCGTACGCATCCAATACTTCATCGTGCCTCGCCAAAAGACGTATATGTATCATCGCGAAATGGATGTAGAATATGCAAGCGACTGTGGAAGGTTATGGCACCCTTCTTGCTTGAGAGAGCTCTCAAGCTAAGTGCCAAAGAGTACAGTCAGGTCGTACCTCTGAGGTACGACATTCTACCTGTCCCGGACAAGGTCGAAAGGGAATGGGTATCGGAGACAGACCCAGAGAAAGAAACATTACGATCAAGCGAAACTTGGTACCGGTTATGTTTCACCTTGGCGAATGCTTTTTATCCAGCAATTGACATTTCCTTTGATCTTCGGGATGTTGTAAGTAAGTTTACAGGCCCAATCTCAGGCAGCCCGATCAAACATTCTTATGCTGAATAGCATGTTGGGGGTTTATTGGACGTCATGTGCCGCCCGCCCAAACAGATTCACCATCAACATGGGAACTCATTAAAGAATGGGTAGATACTTGTGTAAACCAGCATAAGAGCTGCAGGACTAACCCGACGTTCTTCCCGACTCGTCTTCTTGACCTCGGCTCCGCAGATGGTGAACAGTCTTATGTGTGCTTGGTCGCCTCGAAGGACCAAAACCCAGATGGAGCGTATATGACTCTCAGTCACTGTTGGGGTCAAACTAAGGTCCTCAAACTCGAGAGGGACAACTATAACGACTTAAAAAGGGGTGTTCCAATATCTCAACTGCCAAAACTATACCAAGATGCGATCTATGTGACGAAGAAACTGGGGGTCCGATACCTCTGGATTGATTCGCTATGCATTATTCAGGACGAAATGCAGACGTCCAATTCGGATTGGACCCGTGAAGCTGGTAGGATGGGCGACGTGTACAGCAATTCTTACTGTAATATTGCGGCCAGCGATGCTGAGGATTCGCTGGGAACACTCTTCTTCAAGAGAGATACTTCAACAATTCCGCCTGAAGAGGTAAATTTTGAAGGGCACCCCAAAGGGCCGCGCACATTCCTCCTTTATGAAACAGAATGCGAGGAACCTCTTTCTAGCAGGCCGCTCCATAAGCGAGGATGGGTCCTGCAGGAGCAGTTGCTAGCCCCTCGCACATTGGTCTTCACAAAAGATCAAATACGCTGGGAATGCCGCTTCCACGAAGCAAGTGAGACCTTTCCAGGTGGAATACCCGATTCGCTCGAGGGTTGGGACTTGTTACAGAACTCGGTTCCACATCGACCGAGACATCTCCTCAAAAGTTGGATAGTTTCAAATAAGCCTGTCTATTCCTCGTACGCCAGGTCAGACCACGGCAAAGGTCCTTTGCATTGCTTCTGGTTGAACTGGAAAGAGCTCGTCGAAGAGTATACCAACAGGCACTTGACCGTGGGAAGTGATAAACTCGCTGCTATTGCTGGGATCGCATCTCTACTTGACCGAGGCCTCTTGGTGGATTTAAAAAAACCTATATCGACATATATCGCCGGGATGTGGAACATAAGATTCAGGATTGAATACGAACTATGCTGGACCGTTGGGGATCAGCCAAATGGGAACCCTTCCCGACGCCCAATATGTTACCGTGCCCCGTCCTGGTCGTGGGCTTCGGTCGACGGCAAGATAACTTACCATTACAAAAGGGATTATGACGTAACAGGTGACACCCAGATGGCATTTGTAGAGGATGCAAAGGTTGTAACGGTTGACGGGTCTGCTACTGGCCCGGTTGAATCAGGATGGATTAAGATCGAAGGTCCGCTTATGGAATGGGAGAATGGAAGTTATCAGCCGGACGACGCAAGCCTTCCTCATCCTGGCAAAATCTACTGGCTGGCATTCTTTGCTCTTTATTACGACAACGAAGTCTGGGGCTTGGCATTACGTCGTCTCAACTCTGGTCCTAACCATGGCTGCTTTGAGAGAGTTGGGACATTTTGCATTGCTGATGAGCGCATATATGAACTGGTTTATAATGCACCTAAGCAAATTGTCTCGATAGTCTGAGGGTGTTGGGCTAAGTAACTGCGAACATGACGGCAAGCCGGCCGCCTCTTCCTGCGACCTAAACACTCGCATATTCAGATTGTGGGATCCTTTATACCAATGTACTCGCGGACGAAACTCAAGCACCCCAAAATCCATTTCCGTTTCTAGAGCTGAGCTCCTGCTGCTCTAAGCTGAGCTGTGGCTGAGCTTGAGCCGAGGATCCTAGAGCTCAGGTTGAGGAAGCCTGAGCTTTGGGCTGAGGTGCCTGGAAGGACCCACTTTTGGGATCGCAGACCCCTGTAAGGGACCCACATCTAGGACAACGTCCCCAGCTAGGCTTTCTCATGTCAAAGAATCTGGCCTGTAGTTTTTGACCTGGCGGTTTGAGAAACCTGTGTCTGCGATGCTGCCTAGGGGGCGGAGCTTTCACTGATCCGAGGTGAACCCAGGGCTATGCTACAGGTAGAACCGGTGATTCCTTCATGTACACCAGTTTTCTCATGAAGGTGATGGGAGGTAATTGTCTAGGCATCCAGGCAACCTAGGCATGAGAAGGATGCCCGGGCACTATAAGGAGGCTGTTTTAGCTAGAGGTCTGGCCTGAAACAAAGTCACTCAAGCTAACAATACGACTACGATCACCAGAAGGGTCTTCTCCTTATCGGTGAAAAGGTGGAGGCAACGGCTTCGAGCAGGCCGTGAATCTTGGCGAAGTCCGTGATGTGCAAGTGAGGATTGCATGAACTGGCATCGATGGAGCGGGTAAGCAGGAGACTTGAACGTCTTGACAAGGGCGATTCGCATGAAGAAGGATCTATTTCGAGATGGCGGAAGGGGGAGTTCGGAAAACCAAGCCTGATTCCCGGCTATGAGCCATCCGTGAGAAAGAAGGCGAGGGGGCACTATATGCAACTCGTCAACTTGCCACAAGATGTCAGCTGGAGGTAGGTGGTTTCCATCGGGGAGCTCCCAGCAAGACGTAGTCCATCCGATTTGGCATGCGAATGATTGGCTAGTGGCCGGCGACCCCTCCCTTCGCCCCGTCAACAACGAACTCCATGTTCCCACTGCGGGATGTGATCGCTTTTGCTGATCGTTATCCATCTCGACGGCTCGTCAACCCCGAAATGCATTTTAACCAAAACAAGTATCAGTCCCGACATCCCTTGGCGACTCCTTAGCCGCGCTCTATCCTCGGCAAAATGTCACCTATTCGCGTAGGTGAAAACCCGCCCAGATATTGCCAGAGCGGAGGAATTGCTTTGCAAGCTCATGGATATTGTTAGAAAGCTGGGCCAACTCAGCGCTCGGCCCAACGCGGCCCTGCCCGCGCGTCGCTATTCCATTCTGAATCCGCTACCTGGCCAATCACAACTCGCTGGTCTCCCACCATCACGATGTCAGTCCCACATCAAACGAGCAATTCATCGACAGATGGATAGATGCTCTGGAGGGGACAACCGAGATGTGGTCGCATGCAAGTGATAACAACTAGGCCGTAGTCTCTAGGTGGTGCCACACACACATAATCTATTACGCCCGGTGGCTTCGTACTAATTGGCACTATTGCTGTATTATATATCGGTTTCTGAAGCTCTATTTTAATCTTCTAAAAGCTTATATAATATGTGCTTTCACTTCGACTTCCTTTTTCTTTTATCTCTCTATAAGATCTTATATGTTTATATATAAGCATGTTCGCAGACTTTTGTCTATTAACTGTACTAAGCTTGGGTAACGCTAGTACCTGAGGCGAATATAATGAGTGATGTTAAACGCACCTTAGTTTTTCTAGGCTTGGCACACCTTAGTTTTTCCTGTCAATTGGCAACGCTCCGTTCTTATTCCCCCGCCACCTTTTACGAGTTCCTATATTTTTTATAATAACGTAACAACTAAATTATTAAATAAAGTCGGGACTTATATTTTAAAACTTTTCGGGCCCGTTAATCCATATTTCGAAGTTTCTTTATTTTTTTATTTTTATTTTTTTGGTTAATGTTACAGTACAGGAATAGGGGTTCCTGTATTTAGAGAAACCTGCCTTTGAAGCTTGGTGCGGGCCCCGCACGGCTAATCTTCGGATTAGGGAGAGCTTGGCTTTCCCCGCGCCAAGGTTAAGGTGATCTAAGTGATCTAGGTAATCTAGGTAATCTGGAACCAGGTCACATAAATCATATAAATCATACAAATCTATAACATACTTATTAAATTTAAAATAAATATATATAACAAACGGTTTTTTATATAAATAACACTTATTTAATTTCGTTTTTTAATTATTAATTTAAATCTTTAATTAAAAACGTTATTTTTAATTAAAAAAATTCGTAAATTTTTTTAACGAATAAATTTCCGAATTATTTATTTAATTATTATTATTTATAAATTAAAATCTTATTTCGGATATTGCTTATACATTTAAATAAATATATAACAAGTTCGTTATATTTTAATAACTTTTTAATTAATAATTAACAAATAATTTAAAACCTAATTAAATATAAATTTTTTTAAACTTAATAAAAACGATATTATAAAACGATACTTAAAAGATAAATAATATATTTGATTTTAATTATTAATTAATAAAGAAATTAATAGTTAAATTAAATAATTTATTTTTTATTAAAAAAGTTATTTAATTAATTAATAATATAATACTTATTATTAAAACTAAAGGTTTAAAATCCTTTTTTTCTTTTTAATAATAATTTATTTTTAAAAAAATTCGAAAAAAAAAGTTAAAGAAAAATTTAAAACTAAAATTTAAAAGGGAGAAAAAAAATTTATAACTAAAAAAAATTTAAACTTTTTAATTTAAAAAGTTATAAAGCTGAAAAAGAAGAACGTTAAAATTATCCGATAAATAAAAATTTTTATATTTTCCTTAGAATCTTTTATATCTTTTTTATTCGGTTTTAATCGAATCCGAAAAAAAATTATACTTTCTTTTACTTATTACGAAATACTCGACGTTAAAAATTATAAATTAATTCTTTTTAAGCCTTATAATACGATTATTAATATAGAAAAAATTTTGGTTTAAGTTAAATTTTATTTTAAGTTTTATAAAAGATTTATAACGGAAAATTATTAAAAAATAATAGTTATTTTATAATTATTTGCCGGAAAGGTATTCGGTTAATTCGAACTCATTTTAGAAAGTTATTTAACGAATTACCTTTTTAAATTTATAGACGTTATTAAATATATTTTTAAAATGTATAAATATTTCGAAAAACGAATATAAATTTTATTTAAGGTTACGGATAAATAATAATAAATAATTAAATATACGATTAAATTTAACCGTTTAATAGTAGTTTTTAAGTTGCCGAAAAACGTATTATTTTTTCTTTTTTATAATAACTTAAAAATCCAGATTAAAAATAAAATATTTTGGATATTTAAAATTAAACTTTTCGAAATTTATACCGATTAGGTTATTATTACCGATTAACGTACCTTTAATCGGTACTTCGAAAAAAAAAAATTTAATAAACGAAATAATAATAAATATTTTAATAATAAAAACAAAACAAAAATAGATTTTAAAAGGAAATTAGTACCGTTTCGAAAAGATTTTTTTAAAAAAAAAAATTTTAACGTTAAATATTTTAACTGTAATAAAAAAGGCTATTATAAAAGCAAATATCGTTTTCCAGCTAAAAAAAACTCAAAAAAGAATTTCCGTACGGCCGAACGAAAAACAGATAATAATAAAAACGAAAAGGAAATCAGCTTTATTTTTATCGATTAGGAATTTATTATGGCTATAATTAATAAGATTAAAAACGATAACCTAAAATATAAAAATTATTTCATTTATAAGAATTTTATAATTAAAGCTTACAAATATTATCCAAAATAAATAACTTTTAAAATAATTATTACGTTAAAATATATTTATTACTTTAGTATATAAAAGTATAAAATATACGATTAAAACAGTTAATTATAATAAGATTTAAATAATTATAAATAATTATTCTAAAACTTTTATAAACTTCCAAAATATATAATATACTTTAAATATAAATTATTAGTAAATAATTATAAATTCTTTTATTAAACCGCTTACTAAATATACGATTATTTATTTTATTTATAAGCTAAAGAAAAAACGATTTTTGGCCAAGATAAAATAAAATAAAAATATTTATAAAACCAGACGATGAATATCGATACATAAAAACTTTTTAATAACCAAATTACCCTAAATCTTATTACTTATACCCCAAATTAAAGCAAAGCCGAAAGGCCATATTATAAAAATGTTTATATTATTCCCCGATATTTTACATCTAATATGAACTTCTAAATATAAAAATATCTTTTTCGAAGGTTTACCCTTTTAACCCTATAATTCACAAAATATAAAACTTAAAAATAAGCCAAAAAAGGTGGTTACTTTTAAATACCAGTTTGTTAACAGAAAATAGTATATGTACATAAACGATTACTATACCAAATATGCTGCTAAAAAAGTTCGCAAATAAAGACGCCTTTTAATTAAAAAAGTATTCCAGTTAAAAACTTATAGAAGCTTTTAAAAATAAGATATCGAAAAACTTATAAATATAAAACCCTATATAAAATAAAATAAAAATTACGGAATTAAACCGAAATTTTATTTATTATAAAAATAAAACGTTTAATGTAATAATTAACTTTAAAACAAAATAAAAAAAAATTAAATAATTAAGGGATATCAAATTTTTAAAAAATATAAATAGTAATTATATAAATTATATATAATCGATAAAAACCTATTTATTTATAATAATAATCAAATTTTTAAAAAAACCGAAAAGTTTATAATCCAGATATAAAAATATTTAAAAAAGGTTACTTTTAATGTAACTAATATTTTAAGATACAACGTTATTCTGGGAATACCGTAATTTCGTTTTAATAATTTATATATTAACTGAAAAAATTAAATATTTATTTAAAATAAATTTATAAATTTTTAAAAGAAAAATTCCTATAAAATTCATTACGTAATTAAAAAAGCTAAATCTTTAAATTTAATGGTAATAACACTTTTTAAGTATTAACGATTGAGAAAATTATTTAAAAAACGGACCCGTAAAAGATTATTTAACCATAATTAATAAAATTATAAAGTTTTTATTAAAAAAAGATATTATCCGAAATTTTACTAAATTTATTATATAAACCCGGAAAAAGTAAAAACTTTTTAAAAAAGAATATATTTAACTTTTCGAATTTTTTATTAATTATTTTATAATTATAGTACTTAAGATAAAACATAATAAATAAAGTTCGATAAAAATGAACACTTAATATATAAACGTATAGACGATTATTAATAATTAAACGATATTATTATTAAAAACGGTTACTTTTTAATTTTTATAAATATTATATAAAAAAATATTAATCGGATTAAATAGTTTACGGTTTTTGATTTTTTTTTTAAAAAAATATTATTTTATATAGATAATTAAAAGAAAAAATGGAAATCCGTTTTTAAAACGATATACGGATATTATAAATATAAAATAATACTTTTCGGATATATTAACGCTTTAATAAATTTTTAATATATAGTTATAATTATTTTACGTAAATATTTAAATAAATTTATCTTTATATATTTTGACGATATCTTTATATATTTAAAAACTTTAAAAAGATATAAAAATATATCGCATAAATATTAAAAGTTTTTAAAACGGTTAACTTATTAATAAATGTTAAAAAGAGCGTTTAATATATGCCAAAATTAAATTTTTTAAGATTTATTATTACCTTTAGATAAATTTAAATGCAAAATTTTAAATTAAAGGCTGTTAAAAATTGGCCAATTTCTGGTAAAATAATTATTATTAATATCCGTTAATTTTTAGGATTTACCGATTATATACGTTAATTAATTAAGGATTTTTAAAAAAAAAACAATTTTTTTTTAATTAAATTTATTATTTAGAAATATATCGGAAAAGAATTCGAATTTTTAAAAAAAGTTAAAAAGATTTTTCGCAAAATTAAGGAAAAGATTATTAACGTTCCGATAATAAAGCTACCTAATTATAACAAAAAGAAATAATTTAAAATAAACCCGTGAAATTATATTCTTAAAATAATTCTAAAATAATTAAAAGGTAACGGAAAATGGTATTTAATAACCTATTTTTTAAAGCTTTTAAGGACGCAAAATTTAAAGATTTTATTTACGATAAAAAATTATTAATGATTATTTTAGAATTTAAAAAATGTGAACACTTTTTTAACGGTACGAAAAAACCTTTTAATATTTATTTAAATTATAAAAATTTTATCTAATTTATAATAATTTAGGAGCTAAATAAACCTTATAAGAATTAGATAAATTTTTTTTTAAATTCAACTTTAAAATTTATTATATTAAAGGCAAAAGCAATATTTAAGTAGATATTTTAAATCAAAAAGGAAATTATAATGCAAAAGTTTTAAACGTTATATATAAATATTATATTAAAAGAAAGATAAAACGGTATAATTATATATAACCTTAAAATAACTTATTCTAAAAAAGTTAACACAATTTAAAAGTTTTTATAATTTAATTAAAGAAAACGAAGTTAAATAAATAAATAAATAAATAAAAATTAATTATTATTTTGCAGCAAAATTTATATCCTTCGTTAATAATAATAAAAGTTCGTTAAAAAGTTTTACGAAAATTTTTTATATAAATATTAAAAAATATATAGATTAATGAAATAACTTTTAAAAATATAATTTTCTTAAGTTACGCCAAATAATTAAATAAATAATTAAAAATTATAACGTTTATAATAAAATTAAAGTAATTTGTTATAAACTATATAAATTATTACAACTTATAAATATTCTTAATAAAACTTGGAATATTATAATTTACAATTTTATTATTAATATTCCTTTATTAAAAAACCTAATTGTTAAAATCGAATATAATAAAGTATAAATAATTATTAACAAACTTATTAAATATAAATACTTTCTATTTTTTTTAAAAAAAACCCGTAACGGTAAAATAACTGGTTTACGCCTTTATTCGACATTATGTAAGAATACAGCCCCCTACAGCCAGATAGACAGGGCTAGGACAGGACCCCATAAATCCTGATAAGAACGTATGCAGCAACAGTCGCTAATAC